>LSRZ01000009.1:1271-20999 GCA_001625125.1 Haemoproteus tartakovskyi | reverse complement strand
TATCTCGTTTTTGTCCAGTTTTAATTTCTTATTTTTTTTTAGTCTCAGTGTAATACACAAGTGTATACGTGTATGTATGCATATAAATATATTATATATAATATATATTATATATATTATATAATGTATATTTTTTATTTTCTCTTATGTGTAATAATCCGTTAATAGGATTTGGTTACAAGGTTTTTAAAAATTCATTATCCCTCTTCTTTGTTAAAGCATGTAAAAGTTAAAAACAACAGAAAATAAAAAAAACATTACAACATTTTCCCAAAAGTTATGAAAAAAAAAGAAGAAAGAAAGCATGTATGAGAATCGGTTATATATTTATGCATATAATACAAAAGAAATAAAAATTTTAATTTATTTTGATAAATGAAAAATGGTATATAAGTCTTGTCTTTCTAGCAAATTGATTACGAAAAAAGAAATCCTTACTAATTTTATGGTTATTCGCTCAAAAAGGAAAAAAAAAAAAAAAAAAAAACCAAGATATATACTTGATAAAAATGTCTCTTTTCTTCAGTCTAATAAATAACACAAACACAAACAATTTTTTAAAACTATATATGAATTGTACACAAAGAAAAAGGTTTTTGGTTACACCTCTCGGTTTCATTGTACGTCCTTTTATACAAACCTTGACAAAATGCGGTAATCATTTCTCTGAAATAAAGAAAGGACAACATTATAAAACTATAACAGCGCAAATCTGCTCTAATAATAATATTAATCGTAACAATAATCATAGTTACAACAGTAACATTAATCATAGTCATAATAACAGTAACAATAATCTTAATTTTAAAAGGACAGTAAAAACAAATTTTTTATTTTTAAATGTACAAAACAATCAAACAAAAACAAATGGCTTGGGGGAAGCCAAAGATGCTGCCCCTTTGGAACCACACACTCAGAACAACGAACATAATGTAACGAAGCAGTTTTCCAAATCAGAAAAGAAGTCATGTGATCAGCAAAAACAAAACGAAACAGCGAATAATAAAACGGAGAGAGTAGATACGGTTTTGATAAAAGATACAGAAAACATAGATGAGGACATAAAAAAAAGTTTGTTAACGGTATTTCAATACAAAGAATTGACAAATGTGCAGAAAATAGTTTACGAAAATATTATAAAAGAAAAAAAAGAAAATGATTTACTGATTCAAGCAAAAACGGGTTCTGGAAAAACCATTGCTTATCTTATGTTAGTACTGAACGACATGTTGCAAAATAAAAATCTTAGCGTACATACGCTTATTTTAGTACCCACAAGGGAACTAGCAAATCAGATTTATAACGAAACAAAAATGCTACTAACATACAAAAGGAACATCAATGTACTCACGTTAATAGGGGGAATAAAAAGAAGGGACGATCAAATAAATATAAGAAGAGTGAAACCAGATATAATAATAGCCACCATTGGAAGGTTATTGGATCATTTTGAATGTACCTATTTATTTAACACCTTATTTCAAAATTTACGAATGTTAATAATCGATGAAGCAGATCAGTTATTGAGTTTTGGATATTTTGACGAAATTAATAGAATTGTAACGTATCTACCATCCAACAGAAAAAATATTCTTTTGTCGGCTACGTTAAGTCATAATTTAGATGACATTCGAAAAAAAATGTGTAGAGAAAATTATATATTTTTAAATTGCATTCCCGATGCTTCAAAACATACTAATGAGCAGTTAAAACAATATGTACTTTTCCATAAAGCCATTGATACAACTATCATCTTGTATAATGTTTTAGTTGAACACATGCGAAGAAACCAACGAAATTATAAAATTATTGTTTTCTTTCCAACTGCTAGAGCAACTTCTTTTTATGCGCATTTTTTTAAAAATCAAATAAAAATGTCCGTTTATGAACTTCATAAAAAAAAAGAGCCATCGCAAAGACAAATCATCTCAAACCGATTCGCCATGGAAACAGTAGGAATTTTGTTTACTTCGGACATCAGTTCGAGAGGAGTAGATTACCCCAATGTTACTTTAATTGTCCAAGTAAATTGTGCTATTTCTAGAGAACAGTATATTCACAGAGTAGGAAGAACAGCAAGAAAAAATCAGGAAGGTTCTTCTATCTTATTATTAAATGAGGCAGATCAGTTGTTTTTTGAACAAATTAAAGATCTGCCTATTCAAAAAATTCAATCAGATGAATACGCTTTAAAAAATTCGAACATTTCCCAATATTTAAGTAGTTGGATGTCCAACACACAACTTCTATATTTAGCCTATTCTTTCTATTCTTCATTACTTCGGTTTTACAAAACCAAATACATACACTTGAAACTAAGTGACGACGACATTATAGACGTAGTTAATAATGTCTTGCTCTCCACGGGCTTGGTGGAACAGCCTTACATTTCCAGCAAATTGGCACTGACCTTAAACATGCAAAATAATGCGAAACTAAAAATACGAAAAGATTTGGACGAGTTTACTGTTTAGGTACACGAGCGCATTATGGCAAAAGTTCAGGTACAGGAGGAAAGGTAGGAGACCAGCAAAAGGACGAACAAATGGATATACATAACTAAGGGTAGAGGAACAACACGATCAATTACAATTCCAGTGTTTCATGTGTATTTTTCAGATACAAATGGAAACAATAGGATATTGGAAATAGGAAGAACATCGGACAAAAAAAAAGAAATATAAACAAGACAAAAAAGAAGAAAAATTGTTATCGTATGATAAAAAAAAAGAAATATAAATAAGACAAAAAAGAAGAAAAGTTGTTATCATATGATAAAAAAAAAAAAGAAATATAAACAAGACAAAAAAGAAGAAAAATTGTCATCATATGATAAAAAAAAATTGTACATAAGTGCATTGTTTTTTTTTGAAATGCAATGGGCAGTTCATCAGGTTGAATTCTTTTTTAGTCTGAATTTTTTTTTTTGTGCCTTACTTTTTGTATATGTAAATACATATAACACGTCGTCGTTTTTTTTTGTTTGTTACATTACAATTCATCTCTATCAATGTCATTCACGTGATTCAATAAGAGTAAATGACATTTTTTTCAATGAAAAGGTACTTTTTACATATGGGGTTATAACATATACCATTGAATTCACTTCCTTTGATAAACAGGGCATTTATTACTTCTCCATTCATTTGAAGTTCTAATACTTTGCCTTCGGTATAACACCCGCTTAAATCTTTCATTAAAACTAGCAGAGTATTGTTATCCGTAGCAATATATACCGGGGAAAATGATCCTGTAAAACGACGAAATACATGTTTTATAAAACCATTTCCTTTTTTAATAAATCGTAGGATTTTGTTTTCTTTTGTCAAACAAGCAAAAAGAACCATTATGTCATTCCGATGGAAAAAACAAATGCTATTTACATAAAATGGGTTTTTTAAACTAATAGGCAAAACCGTTTTTGTGTCTTCACAAATAAAATATATGTTGCTCTGGTTTTCTTCAAAAATATTTCCGGAATCAACAAAATATAAAGTATTATTCACTTTATCGAATGTTATGTCCGTAATATGACTGAAAAAGTTATTTTCATATTCACTCAGATACGGTTCTATTTCCTTATTTTTTGACACTTGCATTATGGCTTTCGTTACTGAGAAATAAAAGCAACGTAATTCCACAGTCAACAGAAAGACAGAAAACATAAAAAACAAAAGGAAAAAGAAATGAAAACCTGTGTCCGACATACGCAACAAACTGTATTGTTTTACATCAGAGATCAAACACTGTCCGTATATATACAATAAATATAAGTGCACCGAATATATTAAAAAATACAATAATTACCTATTTAGTACATTTTTTAATCTTTTTCACGTTTTTTTTTTTTTTTTCTTATTTCTGTAACTTACTTGGATGAAAAACCCAATAAACAGATTCAACATCTGTACATAGGCATTTCGTCGAAAATCCAAGTTTTACGTACGTTTCTTCTTCTAGTTCTTTTTTTTTTTTTTTAACAACTTTCCCTTTCTTCTTATGTGATAATGGAGAGGATCCTTCAGATTTCGAATCGGATTCTTCCGATGAACTAGAAGAAGACGTGTCGGAATCAACCTCCCGTTTCGTAGATTTTATGTTTTTAAGACGAACTATATCTCCCTTAGCAGTGACAAAACATACATGTGAATCCCAGTCTAAACAAGGAGCATATATATCTTCTGTACTTTTATAAAACAAATCAAGCTTCCTTTTAGTTTTTGCTTTTTTTAGTTTAAATACATCATGCGGTTCCTCAGATACGGATTTCACTACATAAGTCATGTTTAAATAATATTTTACAAATGATATATTCAAAGTAGAAAAAATACCTGTAAAATAATGTTTGATGTGTCTGTTGTATTTCCTTTAATCACAAACCTATTTTTTTCGTTCGTAACATGTTCAATCGAATTTTTCATTATAGATCGTATGAAACTATTTTCTATTAGGAATATGCCTCGTGTTTCAATGAAACATTTTCAAATTTTTGTTAATTGCCTATACCAATACCAATATTAATATTATTTCCTATTTTTATTACTTACGTAAAGAAGCTGTATGAAATTTATTGGTTTCGGACAAATTCAAATCCGTTTCAAAAAAGGGCACACTGTAAGAAAAGGAAATATAGAGAGGTGGCTTAATAACTAGACTAATTAACTTTTTTAAATGATACCAATTAAAAGTAATCAAAAGGTAACGATGTGACACCACGTGCAAACACAAATTCAACAAATACATTATAATACATTTATCTCTTACTAGGATATAATGGATCAAAAGAAATATTACAAAATTATGCAATCAAAAGCTATATTAAAATATTACATTATTTATTCGAAATTACAAATAAAAAAAAATATTTAAGTATTACATACAAATGGTAAGTTTAGTATAACATTATTGAAATGTGCACTTCACGAAAGTAAGGTATCTAATTAAACCCATTCATGAGTTATGAGAAAAATGATATGTATATTTTTAAAGAACCAGTTCATAACAGTTTTCAAATTTCGAATATTTGTGGCAAACCACAAATGAAGACTTTTATATAATATCAAAAAAATAAGCTTCCTCGAACAAATGTATTGTCATAATACTAGTTTCAGAACTTACTACACAATACAGATGTATAAACTACAAGTATAATTCATAAGAAACTGTACATTACATATAGAATATATACAAAGATCAGTAAGCGTTTTATTAACTAATCAAGTAGGAGGATAACTAACACTTGCAGAATAAAATACAGTGCTTGCTAATCCTTAAATTCTGCACTTAAAGGGGATGGAAAAAAAAAAAGAAGATGCAATTAAAAAGACCAGATATCAAACACACATACACTGATACACACACACTTAAAAAAAAGGAAAGGAAAGATGCTACGGAAATGATGAAATCTGTCTTGTTTTATAACTCCTTTTTTAGTGATAGGTTACCTTACTGATCACAGATGTTTTATTTTTATTTTTTCACGGAACAAACACAATTAACAGAATAAATACAATTTTTCTCTTTTAATTCTTTCAATATCAATTACAGAATGAAAATGTTAATTATATTATACAACTACACATTGCAAGATCACTTTCAGAATGCATTAACTAGGTTATTTATTATTACTTTTCATTAATTATTTAAGATTTTATAATTAATTGTTGCTTTACCGTTTTAAATTTATAATGAGAACCAAATGTAACCTTTTAAAAAGATTGCAAAGGATTCTGACAAAAAAAAATAGATCGCATTTTTTTCTCAGCCTTATATGTATATGTTCATGTGTCTTTTTATACATCTATTTTGTACCACTTGTTAAAATTTTGCGGCTGTTTATTGCAGACAACAAAAAAAAAAAAAAAATTAAAAAACTTAAGATTAAATTCTTAACAGACATTTATATGTGCAATAAATGGATTCAATATTTACTATTAGAAAAACAATGTAAATTATTAAAACGTCTCTGTTTATGATATTCGACATAGATTTAAAGATTACAAAAGTTAACACACCTCTTATGAACTAGATTTCAAAATATTGTTGCTGTTGCCTCTATCTTTTATTCTATCTCTGTATCGGTGTCTGTATTTGTATTTGTATCTGTATCTGTATAGTTATTGGTCTCTGTCTACATGTTTTGCAGAAAGAAAAGCTACCGAATTAGTCCATAAATCGCATTTTTCTCTAAGCATAAAATCTTAATTACTTTTTTTTTTGTCTCTATTTTATGTTAATTATAAATTGCTGACATATGTGTAAAGAAAAAAATTAAATGCTAAAAAAACATATATTAAAACAGACGTGCAAAAAATATAGGTTCCTACGTTCATAACAATCCGCTGTACATTGTTTCTGTTTTCTGTTTATTTATGGTTACATTTTAAAATCCTCATGATACCTTGAAGAAATAAAAAAGCAGGTTATGTGAACGAGAACGTGTATGTAAAACTCGTTTTTATACACATAATTCTTTGTTACTAAATGAACGTGTTTCAGATATTTTGTCGCTTACAAATGTGTTTCTTTTACATTCAAACAATGAAAGGAAATATCTTTCTATATATATAAATCGAAAAGTAAAGAAAGGTTCTCGAAAATAAATTGCAAGAAAACACATATTATTTAGCTGCTTCCATAACCCCTCATCCAATAAAAACATTAAGTTCACCAACAAAATTAGGTTAGCAAATTTTAAAAGCATTTTATTTTAGTAGTAATGTTTAGTTGATAAGTGCATCATAAAAATTGATTAGAAAAAGAAAGCAGTATATTAATTATATATGTAAATAGAAAACATTCTTTAAATTAAAAAAACTAAAATTAAAATTTCAAAGAAGACAAAAATTAAGTAAAAAAAAGAAATATAGTATAAAAGCAATAAGGGGATATCAACAGGAAATAAAAAAGAATACATAACAGCAAATAATGTACTGAAATATTAATATTTGTAAAAAAAAAATGATAAAATATAAAAAAGAAAAACTAAAAAAAAAAAAAAAAAACCAGCAATAATAATAATTATTATAATAATAATAATTATAATAATGATAATAATTATAATAATAATAATTATAATAATAAATTATAATAATAAATTATTAAAGAAAGCAAAACAAAAAAGTTCGCTTTCCCAACACATCACATAATAAAACATTCTCTCTTTTAATTTAAAGTTTCAGACTGTTTCACACTGAAATCGACATCACTGTAAGTTCTTAAAATAGTTTTATTTCGTACAAAATTCATTTCGGAATAAGATCGATAAAAAGCAGGTTTCTTCTTTAATCGTTCCTCCTTTAACTCAATAGAGGGACCTTCTTCTTTTTTTTCTTTCGTGGTTTCATTTTCTTCTGTATTCGAATTTTCTTTTATACCCAAAAACTGGTATATATTATCTTTATTCGCATAAAAAAGATAAGAACATACTGTAATTAACGTTAGCATTTTTCTCTAGTAAAATATATGTTTATATATATTATATATATAAATTATTTATGGATTCTTCAGTTTTTTCTTTTTTTTTTTAAGATTGCAAAAAAAAAAAAAAACCTATAAATAAAAATGCCCTATTTCTTATTAATATTAAGTTATTTTAAACCACCATAACAGTGTTGTATTGTACTGTATTGTACAAGATTCATCTTTTGTAAACCCATTAAAATGTATAGGAGGTTCTTATTTTTTTCTTAAATTAAAAGCAAAACCGTCTCTAACTCAAAAGAGCTGAAAAATGATGTATAATGAAATTTTTTTCCGGTTTTCGAAACTCCTTTTATTTATAATGATTGACTTCTGACCTAAAAAGGGATTTCAAATCCATATATCAATGTAATATATGAGCACAAAAAATTCCAATATCTCCTCACTATTTAACAATGGAAATGAATTATTCTAAGCAATACACTGAAATACTTCGTTATCAGGATATGACACAACTACTACTATACTCATTCACATAACATAGGTTTACTTTATTAAAATATTTGCATTTAATTAATACAAATTAAAATTCGAACATAAATTTATATATTAAATCGATTGAAGTACGGTGGCAAATTTTAGAAACATAGTGTTTCTAAAATAATAATCATAAAAACTTAACGCAACAAAATCTGAATTATATGCCTCCAAATACAAAATTAAAAGCTTGAAAAAAAGTATCTATACGCTTTGTTGTTTTATAAAAAAGGGAAAAAATAAAATTCACTGGACTGACCGATAAATCTATCGAATCAAGTACAATACAGTAAAGTCCATCGAGACATGAAATAAATCTATCTTTACAAATGCAAATAATGTGTTATCGGAGAAATCTTTTTCGTTACTCTTGTGTTTAATTCTCAAAAAAATAATTTACTTATTTTTTTTTTTGATGAAAAATGAAATGTGTACTACGACACATAAAATTTAAGTATAGCCTTTAAATTCAGCTTTAAAAATAAGCATTTCTTTTTAATTGGGACTTAAAATGAAATCTAATGTGTACATAAAAGTTATAAAAAAAAATTATATTTTCAAAAGTGTACAAATGGAGCATAATGCAAAGTGTAATAGTAAAGTCAAAAAATTGTGTAGAAAAAACATCATGCTAGATATAGTTACTTGTTTTTTAAGAATTATAAATCAAATAATGTTTTAAAATGTAAATAAATGAATAATTCAGTAAATTAAAAAAAAATTTAAATGCAATTTTTTTTTTTTTTTATACTCTCTAATTTTGTAAGTGTTAACTTTTTCTACGTCAATAACGAACAAAAAATGTGTGCATGTTACTCTAAAAAAAAAAAAAAAAAAAAATTAACACTTTATAATATTCTACAAACTACATTATTATACAAAGGATCTTCGACCTAAAAGTTGATAATTCCAACTTTATACGTTTTCGTTTCATGTTTGTTCCTTTTTTTTAATTACTTAAATGTCGTCATCATGAATTTCTTCATGTCCTACATGAGGTGTTTTTTCCAAAGGACGTTCAATAACCCAGCGAGGTGGATTCATATTCCTTTCGGATCGGTCTACTGGCCAATCAAGTAAACAGTCATGTCTTTCGTCAGCATCTAGTAATTCTCCTTCTTCCTTTGTAGGTCCCTTCTGGATTTGTTCTTTTCTTTTTTCAATTTGTTCTGACAGTTTTTTATTTTTTTGCCACATGATATCTCTTTCCTCTTTTGATTCTTCACTTTCCGGATCTATATTATACTGTCTGTGTACATCTTTTCTATACAGCCATTTTTTAGTATCATCTAACTGTTCTGACGTGGTTTTATATTTGCTCCATGGCACATCCGTATATCTATCCTTATCCATATAAAATTCGGGATTTCGAAATTCTTCTTCTATATTTCCATCTTCACATACCTGGCAGTTATTAAATAAAGCATTTTCTATATATTGAAATTGTTCCGATATATAGTCAATCGTTTTTAAAAGGGCCGTTTTAGGAGTAATAGAACCATCTGTATGAATTTCCACCACATTTATTTCTCCTAAAATGTCTAAATTTATTCCCCTTCGTTGTCCAGTAAAGCCAAAATGTTCAACAGGAGTACAACTAGAACTAAAATGAATAAACTTATCTTTACAAATATCTCTATTTCTTGATTGTGGACCATATTCAGGCATGACATATTCTTCAATACTTTCAATCTTTACGTCCATTTCTAAGTAGCTCCCCGCTGCAACAGAACATATATATTGATTTTTATTTATTATTTCGACGCCCGGTGGTAATTTCATATGACCTGCTACTACTATCATAGGTCCTTTAATACGAAACTTTCCCGTCATATAATTATGCATATCTAAGTGTTCCGGCACATTTTTAAAAGTTATGTTTCTCAAATTCTGTGCTAAATCAAAAAAATTTTCTCTTAAACCCACTATACAATAAAACTCATGTTTCATATTCGGAATTCGAAGAGCCGTAACCCTACCTCCTTTTAAATGTTTCACCGCCACTCGTCTTAAAGAATTTAAAAAAATAGGGCACAACTCAACGTCGTGTGAATGCATAAAAAAATAACAATATGCTCTTCCATCATGATATTTCACTGGTTGAATTTGTTTAAACTTAAACCCAAATGTTTTCGGTCCTCCTTTTCTCGCTTCATAATAACTACTATCATTTAATTCTTCTTTATCAAACTGATACGAATCTATTAACTCTTTTTTTTCTTTACATAAATCATCGAAATATTTATTGTACGTATGGAAATCATATATCTCTGGTTCATAATTTAAATCTTTTCCTTCATATAAATTTATTCCTTTGTAAATATATGGAGGCAGCTCATATTTACTTCTATCGATTTTATCCGCTTTTTCTAGATCAATTTTATCTCCTGTTTTTATCATTTCATCTGTATACACATTATATCTTAGCGGCTCATGTATCTTTTCATTTTCATTGTCTTCATTTTCAATGTATTCATTTTCACTGTTTTCATTTTCTCTTAAATGTTCTCTTTCCCTCTCTTCTTCATTTCTTATTACATTTGCCCACTTCTGACGAATCTTATATCTTCGTTTTTTCTCATTCACACCTTTTCCCTTGGAGTACCACTTTCTGATGCTGTGTATCTTTTTTTTATAACGTTTAGGTAAGTAACAGATTTTCCAGTTTCTTTTCTCGGTACCTGTGAAGCACAAAAATGAAAAAAAAAAAATAGAAAACACTAGTTACACTACAAACTCCCTCAAAACAAAACCAACATTAAAAACATGTTACCTAAGCAATACTTCCTATTTTTTTTAAAATTGCAAGAAATGTGTTACAATATATATTTTCCAGATATTTCACTAAGACATAAAAAAAAACACCTTTATATATTTACATTTTTTCTTTTTACATTTCAAAAATGAATTTACTGGTATATAAGTTCTGCTTCTGATTTTGCTTCTGCTTCTGTCCAGGTTTACGCTACTCAACTGCCAACAATTCAAAAGAAAGATCAAAAAATAAACTAATGATGGCATTATTACACCTTATCTTTTATGGTAACTTACGTTATTGGAAACAAAGAAGGAAAAGAACAAGTCGTCTTTCATTTTTACATATCATAGAAAAAACGCCAATATCATCATTCATGTTATTATTCATATTTTTTTTCTCTTCAAAGATCCCCACTATCTATATGTGATCAATCTAAACTGCGATTAACTATTTTCACGTTTCTTTTTATTGTTAAAAAATTTCCATGTGGAAACACCACCAAATGCAGCCTTAGAAGTTACGTTTTTCACAAACTTTAATTACAAAGAGATATATCATCACTATATCAAACAATATTCCACAATACAGTTGTTTACAATCCACTCCCCCATTTACGTTTATGGCTTTTTCACCTATTAATCATTTTTTTATTTTATCTTTTATAACAACTGTTTATTTGTGTTATATTTTTTTTTTTTTTGAAAACAAGTATTTCTTCTCATATTTCCCAATGTTCTTAATTTTAACAAAATGGTACCAAACGTGTGCACTCCTCTTTTTTTAAGAAAAATGGAGACAAAAAATAAAGAACATGTTACAAAAAGGAAAAAAAGGGAAAATTGTTCACGTAACTTTAAAATGACAAACAAATACTTACGGCGTTTGTGTTTTTTTCTACAGTACTATCATAATCACCATATGTAATTTTATTTGTATCTTTATTTTATGAGAAACATGTAATTTTATATATTAGCATCATTTAACAAAAATTAACAAAGAAAAATTCTAAATTTTGTTAATTCTTAAATATTATATAAACTGTTTTATAAAGACTAACAAAAACAATTGAAAGAAGCATCACATTGTCTTTAATAAATGGATAATTACTTTAATGGGAAAATGACAAAGAACCTTTAACAATACACAGACATATATAAATAAATAAAATAATATTTATTATATATATATATATATATATATATGTATGTATGTATAAAAAGAAAAAGAAATAATACCAAACCACCAATCTATAATAATTGATCCAAGGAACCTGTAAAACATATAATTTATTACATATATATTATATATATATATATTCATATATGTATATAACAATTACACGATTAAACAATAAACGTATATGGTAACAGATAGAACAAAAGTTTTTACAGATATTGATTAGTAAACAATTTTCAAATAGTAGATGAGTACGCAAAAAATGTATAGCTGTTAGATGTAAAGGAACAGCAATAAATCCAAAAAAAAAAAAAAAAAACTTGTGTTATTTTTGTTCAAGCTTAACTCACCCACATGAAACATATAAATTATAAAAAATATTTTGCATTTATCAATTATTTTGTTTAGTACATTTTTTTTTTATATTCAGTACAAACGTATAATAGGGTTTCTTATTTTGTTTATCTATTTTATTTTGCCTTTTCTTTTTTTTTTTTTACTTTCTTTACTTTCTTTTCCTTCTTTTCTTTCTTTGCTTTGTTTTGCTGGCATTTTCATTTTTTTTAATCGAAAAAGAAATGACTAAATGTGTGTACTTATAGAAACACTTTTGTACCAAATGTATGAAAGTAGATGAAGTAACCAAAGAATGAGTACTTGAGTGTTATAACGAGCAAACAAACAATCGAAGATAATTAGTGTCGTTTTTGCTCCCTGAAAGTTTATATAGGAACCCGTTAGTTGTGTTCAGCTTATACTAAAAGTTTTTAACTGGTATTGATGATGTTTAATTGTTTGATCGTTTCCCAATGAAGTATTTGTGGAGCACACTCACAGTGTTAATTATTTCAAATATCATAAGCAGACAAAAATACGAATTGTTTTAAAAACATAAAGTAGTTGAAGGATTATAAAGGTAAACAAACATTTGGTTCTTTATAAAAAGTTTTGTTTTATACATATAAGAAAATAAAGTTGTTTCCTTTTTTTTCTTTGACTCACACTGGTACCTTTATATTTATTTTTAACTGTAGTGTCTTTTTTTTTTGTTTTTTTAAATTTTTAATTTTAACACGCTTTCTATTTCCTTTTTCATTTCAGCCTCCATTTGTGTTATCGAACGCGCTAATTATATTAACACGGTTGGAAGAAAAACAAAGAAAAAACGATCGACCATGGATAATAGGAACATCAGAAAAAGAAGAGATGTAACGAAAGAAACATTGGAATCAAATAAAGGAGGAAGTGCATTTTCTGATAATATCAGAACTATTAGACCTTCTCATGAGAATGAAAATTATCAAAATAGTGGTAAAGAGAAATATAAAAATTCAGGTATTAACATTAATGAGAATTTTAACAAATACATGAACAGCTTTTCCACGAGCTTTAATCCATCTACAAAAAATAAAAAAGAAAATGGAATTGACACATGGCGAAATCATGATAAAAAAAAAGGAGGAAATATATTTAACAGTTCAAATATTAGTACTATTTCAAGCACTTGTAAAAAATCTTTTAGTGATATGATCAATACAATAAATAATAACATGAAAAGTTTAAGTGAAAATATGCCGAATAATAATAATAATAATAATAATAATAATGCCGCTACGGCAAATTGGGGAGGATCAATAAACAGAATGGGAAATGTCGATAGCAGTAAGAATGATTTTCGAACCCCTAATCCGAATAGTCATGTGGGCATAATGTTTCAAGGTACATCTGCAACAAATCTAAATTCTGATTTTCGGTTGGGTAACATAAATGGGAGAGAGATTCAAAGAGATTATTTGAGAACCGTTAAAAATAGTACAAACAATTTCACGACAAGTGGAAGTATAAGTGAAAGAGACAGAAGAGAGGGAATCACTGGATTTGGCATTGATGTTGCTAGTGAAACAAAATCAGGAAATAGAAACATAAGTCGAAATTGGAATGGAGAAAGGGATGATGGGGATAAAGATAGAAATAGAGGTGGATATAATGAATTCTATAATATGGAAAGAAATGCAGGGCCGATAAAACAACTTCATATAAATACCAAAGAATCTCAAATAAACAGTGCCAATTTAGAAGATTTTGTTAACACAAATGTACGCAGCAGAAGTACTGGAGATGCGGTCAATACTGTTAGACATAATTATGCTTACAATATGAGTAGAGAAATGGAAAGTATGAGAATAATTAACAATGATGAAACTTATTTTACTTGTTTAGATAATCTACTACGAAATCACGGAAATATAGATTCGGAAGAGATGTTAAAATATAATGATAAAAACATTAATTTTTTAAATGACATAATATTTTTGGATGTATATAGAGCGTATAATGTAATGACCTATATGCAAAACAAAATCAATTTAATTATTTTAACTATTAAATTTATAGGCAAAAAATTAAAAAGGAAACATGTACCAGAAGAGATTGTGATCTCCTTAGAGTTTTTAAGTTTCTGTATAAAAAACATAGGACTCTTTTTTATCAGACATATAGATGAAAGCTTTATGAAAAAATTAAGCAAATTGTTGAGAAGTACTACTTTAAAAAAATCCATTACGAAAAATGTGAAATCGAAATTATCCAAATTCTTAATTGTTCCAGTTATTCACCCAGGAGTAGCAACGGATCCAAGATTACATTTTATTAAAAGAAAAATTCTTTTTCTGTTACAATTATGGCATGATGCTTTTATAACACATAAAGCGCTCCTTAGTCCTGTTTATGATGAATATAGATCATTAAAAGAAAGGGGAATCACGTTCCCTATAATTAGCAATTCGGAAAAGTTTTTCGTCAAAGATTCAGAAAATAGTTTAGGAATGAAAAATGTGTTTGTTCACTTACCCTTAAATCCTTGTCAAATTGAAAATATTTTAAACAGTGTTAAAGAAATTAGTAACATGAAACCTAGTGAAGAAAAAACTAAATGTGTATTTATTATTTCCAAATACAAAAATCAAATAGTAGAATGTATTAACACGCTTTCCGAATATAAAGGAAGTGTAAATATAGAACCAACACTTAAGTCGCTTCTTTACATAAATGACGAGATGGAGCAATTGAATAAATTAGAGCAAGATTCTCAAAATGATTCACAGAAAGAGCAATCTGAAGAAAAGGAAAACGATGACGAACTTGTCAGTGCCGATAAAAGGGAAGAAACAAACAAGACGAAAAAAAAAAAAAAAAAGAAAGAAAAAAAAAAAGAGAAAAGAGATAAGCAAAATTTTAGCGAAATTATTTTTAGTAATTTTGATCCATGGAACACACCACCAAATACTCAAACAAAAGAAACAAAACCAACAGAAGATTTATTTTTTGATAACGCTCCGGAGGATCTATTTGGCCCTCAAGTCGCTTTTCCCGTTTCAGAAAATGATCGTATATCTGAAGTAACAAAAACAATACAAGTTCCGGCGAATGCTGATGTGGACAAGTACAGTGTATTTAATGAAATTCAAATGAGTGATGTATATGGAAACAGTAATGAAAAGTCGAACGGAATCGTAAGTGGTGGTAACATTGGCGGGAGATCCAATGGGGAAACGTCTTTGTCGTCTCCTGCTAATGGTTACGACCCCCCTATAGACATTGCAACATTAGATGTCACTATAGAATCAAATCGAATGACCGACGTATCCGCTCAACAACTAACGAATAGTCCTGATATGAATAGTACTGAGAAACAAGAAGAAATCAAATTTTATTCTTTACAAGAAATTGATGTATCTTATGAAGAAATGCTACCAGAAAAAAAACAAATTGGTGAAGAAAATATAATGGGTAAATCGAATGACATAAACGTGTTCGATAATCTGGAATTTGTGAGTGCAGATGAAATAAATGAAAAAAAAGATTCTTTGAATAATATCGATGCATATTCTACGAATCAAATAACAAAAGAACCTTTTGTAAAAAACTTCCCGGATAATGAACCAAAAAATAAAGAGGTATATGGAAAACCCAGTTCAGAAACAGAAAAGGAAGAAAAAGAAGGTACCCTTGAAGAAGTAATTGATGGAACTATTAATGACGCGCTAAAATATTGTAGTAATAATTCAAGTGACAATATAGTTGAAGAATTTGGGTTTAACAATAATGGATATAAGAATTCGTTGTATAATAATGACAAGGAAAAGGAACATTTTATTTTCGAAAATGAAAAAAGACAAGACGAAGAATCTTTTGTTGGAAAGGGCTATAACGAATTAAAAACTTTTAATTTAGAAGAATATAACAATGATACATATCCACCAGTATATAGTACATTAGAAAACCATGTATTAGTTAATGAAATAAAAAAAACAAATGAACCACATTTGTCCGTGCATATTAATAATGATGTTGTTAAAGACAACATTCACTCTCTTTTTAATCAAGGTAAAACGAGTAGTAACGACAGGATGAATATTTCAGAGGTTTTAAAGACAGATAAAATAAATACAGAAAACATGGAAAACGTGGAAAACATAGAAAACATGGAAAATATGGAAAACATGGAAAATATGGAAAACATGAGAAACATTTCTCAAATGAAAACCAAAGAAGATCAACTAGAAAATCACATCATAGAAAAGGATCAAATGCAAGAACAAAATCCAAAATATTCTCAAGAAATATTACAAACAGAAAACGAATATAATAACAGAGATACCATCAATGAATTGTCAATAGAAAACAATGTTATCAATGGAGATATATTAACAAATGAAAGAATTCCTTTCTCCCAGTCTCTTCAGTCAAATGTTTTTGATGATTCAGTTTTAAAAAAGAAACAGTCGAATAAATCGAATGAAAGTGAAAAAAGAAAAATGTTGGAGAAAAAAAGTGATGCTACAAATTCGTCAGATGTGAATGATGTAAACATAGATGAATTTGACGAAATTAATAAAGCTTTAGATGATTTGAATAGTAATTTTGAAAATCTTGATGGTTACAAATATGATTAGTAACATATATATAAATATATATGTATATATATATGATTACTGATTTGAATAATTATAGAACAATAGAGGAAAAAGAATAGGAAAAAAAAAGTCTAGATACAAAACAATAAGTAAAAACATTAATGTGGAAAGATAAAACATGTTGATGATGACATGTAGAACTTATACAAGAAATCTAGTACACACATTTCCTTATTGATTTGCTTTTTTATTTTTAAAAATATTCTGTATGTACCTATGTACACGAATCTTTTTTTGTGTTTTTTTTTTTTTTTTGTTTTATATAATCTTCTGTTAATAAAAAAAAAAAAAGGGAAGTAATGTATAATGCATATTTTTAATTGAAAATCAATTTTTCTTTTTAAAAATAAATCCTATATTATTTTTTAACAAACACATTTAAACTTTTTCAAAAACAAAATAATATGTATTTGTCGTCTTAACTAATTTTGTTTTTGTTTTTTTTGAAAAAAACCTATCGATTCCTTTATTATGAACTTTTAATTAAATGTCCATAATATTTTCACGTAAAACAGAAAGCTAATATTAATTAGTATATGGAAATTCAATTCATTGGTTGAATAATGACGGTAAACAATTGAAAAGGAAGCGGTTCCTTTTATATGTTTATTAAAAAAAAGGGATCTTTATTTAAAACACATTGTTATTTCTTTTCAAAAACAAAAAAATAAAAATAAATCAGAAAAAAAAAGAGATAAAGATCAAAAGGAAATAAAAAAAAAAAAAGAAATACTAATTAAGTATAAAGGAACAAATAAAAACTAATAAAAATGGGAAAAAAAATATTAAAAAGAGGAAGTATTATACATGTGTGCCTTAAATTCGTAAAACATCAATTTCTTTTTTATCGAATAGTCTTCGAAAAAATGTCGAAGTAGGAAAAATGCTTGTTATCAGTAAAAATAGAATAAAAATAAGTAGAGCCATTAAAAAGTAAAAATCACAATAAGTATGAGCCAACCAAAAGAGGAATACTAAAAAATTGGTTGCCACCAAAAGGTCAACAAGCTGTGTAATTATAAAAGAAGTATAAAAAAATATAAACATAAAAAAAAAAAAAAAAAAACGTAAACCTACTATACAAAAAAATGAAACGAAAGTTATAAAAAAGTTTTCAGCAGATAAGAGAAGCAATTAGATAGGTTGATCGATCTTTACAATAGATTGTAGATGTCTAAGATAACTCACCAGTTGAGATGTGTAAAAATCCATAAAAAAAATTTTACTTTCTCTAACGTCTGCTAAATTTTCAATGGCGGATGTGTCCTGATTCATTAACATTACTTTGCTAATGTCATACACATGTTGTCGATAAAATTTAATTAAATTTACAGGATCTGTCTGATTTTTATTACTTCGTATAATATTTATTGCTTCGTCAATTTTATTTTGTTTGTCTTTTAGCAGTTGTTCATATTCTAAGTTTTCTTTTTTAAAATTTTCTAAATAGGAATTCAGGTTTTTTATAATTTCAATTTCTTTTTTCGTCAAAATATTTACAACATAATTAATTTCAGCATTTAGTTCACAGAAGCACTCACTTAATAAAGAAGACCATTCATTTTGTGTGTCTTTTAATGATTCATAAAAATTGCGATGTAAATCATTTATCAAATCGCTAATTATTTCATTCCATTTAATTAAATATTTATTTAAAATTGTAATAAAAGCTGTATTGATATTTTCAATATTACACTCCATATTATGATTTCCATTTATGGCACATTCGGAACAAAAACATTTATTACAACATGTATGACAGTAATACTGAATAGGATATCCAAAATGTTCTGGACATCTTATGTTTTGAATAACAGTAAAATCAGCATTATTAACAGTCACATCATTAGATTTTTCAATAATGGAATCATCATCTTTATTTAAAATATCTTTTACATTTTTTATACATACTTCTTTTTTTTTTTTCTATTTAAGTAAACATCATCGTCATCATCATCAGTAGAACTGATTAATTCAGACATACCTGAATGAAAGCTACAAATATCATTTTCGTTTTCAGATCCAATTTCAATTCCATTTTCAGTATCCGTTTCAGTTTCAGTTTCATTTTCATTTTCATTTACTTTATTGTTTATTCCTTTTTTTTATTTCGATTTTTTTTCTTTCTTTTTAATGTAGTTCCTTTTTTCATATTTCTTTTTGTTATTCCTTTTCTTATTCTCATTTCTGAATTCGTTATTCTAGATCCTAACGAGCCTTTACAAGAAGAATGCATACTTTCATATTCACTATCATTTTTCATTTCTTCTACTAATCCATTTAATTTTTCTGATATTATTTCATTCTTCTCTTTTTTTGTTTTCTTTTCAATAAATCGACTAATTCTTTTATTAAAATATTCTTCATCATATTTATCAAAATCCGAGTCTTTATCTTGTATTTTATTTTTTGATTTCGGATCATTTTCATCATATGTTTCAAAAGCAAAAGGAGGTTCTTCAAAATCATCATCATCTTCTATATCTTTTAATTGTTTATCGAATTCATCATCATTAATATTATAACATATTTGGGGATTCTTTACTAACTTTTTAAGATTCAATCCTGTTTTATCTATTGGATAATAATCATGTACGTTTTTACATTTTATGTTTAATTTTTCTAAAACATCTAATTCATGAATATTATCAAAACAAGGTTGACACAAATATTCAACACAATCTTTACAATATAAAGTGGCTTCATTATGCGAACAAATATTACAAATATATGAATATGTATCTAAATTGTCTATTTGATTATTTAAATAATCATATTTTTCTTTTGATATCCTTAGTTTTTTTAGATCTTCATTTTTCATAATATCACTATTTAATGTCTCATTAAAATCACCTAATT
>LSRZ01000008.1:44848-68274 GCA_001625125.1 Haemoproteus tartakovskyi | reverse complement strand
TTATAAATTTGTTATTTGTTTGTTATAAATTTATTATATGTTTGTTATATGTTTGACGTTTGAATCCAATATTCCTCTGTTTATTCATTTTAAAAAAATGTAGTATATACATTCTTCGGATGCTTAAGAATACTGAAAAGCTATTGGTTGTTTTCCTTTTTTAAAAAATTAGAACACAAATGAAATGCTCTTCATATGCTTCTTGCATTTGATAAGGATTTGAAAATAAATGTATATATGAAACTTTTTGGTATTGCTTTTCTTCTTGATTTCGTGTTACACAATTTCCTCCTGTTTATACGACAGCTTTTCTTTTTTACCTCGACTCAAAAAAAAAGAAAGGGAGGAATATAAAATGTATAGATTCCCACAAAAGAAATAAATTAAAAAAGAAATTCCAAGAATCTGATTCTTCCAAAGTATAAAAATGTGTCAGAAATCGTTGAATACACAATTAAAAGATTCGTATATTCCAGTTGAAGGAGAAGCTGTACTTTTCCTGTTTCTCTTTTTCTAGCTAGTATTTTATGTTAAAAGGTTTTTTTTTTTTTTTTTTATGATGTTTTTAATTTTATGATGATTTTCTCCTATCCACTGTCTACTTAGCAATTATTAATCAGCATGTAAGACTTTTTTGTTCTTGTTATTTAGAAACTGCTGACTCTTTTGAATAGAACTAAAGATTCTTATGTAATGTTCCACTATCATTGAGATGTAATAAATGGCTCATTTTCTAATTCACATATATTTTGTAAATCTTCTGTATTCACTTTATGGTCTGTTCGAAACAGTAGAGTGTTACGCATTTCATTCATTTCTGAACTGTTTTATATGTTTCATGTAAATGGCACCAGTACAAAAAAGGTTTGGAACGAGTTACTTCCTGTTTCCTATTTATTCACCGAATTTTTTATTGACTCTATTTTGAATGTCATAGAACGGAAAAGATTCATTCATTTAAATGTATCTATATATATGCTGTAGGTAACTTATTCGAGACCGTAGAAACGACCTGTCTAGTTTTATTATTGTGTGTAAAATATTAAAAACACATTTCGTTAAACACAGTATATTGATTATACACAGAACATATCTATAATGGAAATACAAACATCCCCATTGCGGGGAATCCCCCATATTATTTTTATTTATGTTTTTCTAGCTGTTGTATTATGGGGAGGGCCTTATAAAGTTGAAGGAAAAAGGATGAGCAGTTCCTTACATTTTATTGTTGCAAACAGAAATCTTAGTCATCCAAAGAGAAATATGAACAGTAAGGAAAGTGTTAGAGCAGTAAGATATGAAGGGAAAGAAAACCATAGTGGCCCTATTTTCAATGAGAGTAATCTTAGAGAAGAATTACAGCATGTGAAGGTAAGCAGAAACATTAGCGAAGCTTTGCATATGGCTACATATGAAGAAATGAAACGAGACAAAAATGTATACGTTATCGGAGAAGATGTAGGATTATATGGGGGTTCGTATAAAGTAACGAAAAATTTAGCACATTTTTTTGGTTTTGCAAGAGTGTTAGATACGCCTATTTGTGAAAATTCTTTTATGGGATTAGGAATTGGTTCTGCTATAAATGGACTAAGACCAATTGTTGAAGGAATGAATTTATCTTTTTTAATTATGGCATTTAATCAAATTTCGAATAATGCAGGCATGTTAAGGTATATGACGGATGGACAGTTTAATATTCCATTAGTTATTAGGGGACCTGGAGGGGTAGGAAAACAGTTAGGTCCTGAACATTCCCAACGAATCGAATCGTATTTAATGAGTATTCCCGGTATTAAAATAGTTGCTTGTTCTACGCCATTTAATGCTCGAGGTTTATTAAAATCGGCTATTCGAGATAATAATCCGGTGGTGTTTTTAGAACACGTTTTGTTATATAACGTGACAGAAGAAATTCCCCTTTTACCATACACGTTACCAATTGACAAAGCAGAGATAGTAAAGAAAGGAACAGACCTGACTATTTTATGCTATGGTATAAATAGACATGTTGCTTTAGAAGCATCAAAAGAATTAAAAAAGAATAATATTGATGTAGAAATAGTAGATTTGATTTCTTTAAAACCATTTGATCTGGAAACTATTAAATATTCCCTTCAGAAAACAAATAAGTGTTTAATTTTAGATGAATCAGCTGCGTATGGAGGTATAGGTGCCGAATTATATACACAAATAATGGAAAATTTTTCTTCTTATCTGAAAAAAAAACCTGTTCGTTTATGCACAAAAGATATTCCTATTCCTTATTCAAGTCCAATGGAAGACGCTTGTGTTGTTAAGAAAGAGGACGTTGTTTACATGGCTACTTATATGCACGCAAATTAATTAAGTGTATCTAATGAACAATATGGGAATACGTAATTTTAAACACAATTTTTATATTTTTAAATGGAAAAATTCTCCCTTTTTTGATCTACTTATGTTCAACAATTCATTTATGAAGCACCGTAGAGGATTACAAGAAAAGCAAACGTCTTTTAATTGTTTATTTTTTTGCTGTGGTAAATCGTATTATGAACTTTTGTTTTCAACAAATGTTCATTGAATTTTAAGTATCATTTTTGTTATTGTAACTGTGTTTAATATTTTTTTAATTTATGAAAATTGTAGCGTAGAAGGATCTATTTTAGCATTATTATTTATTTTTTTTTCTTTTTTTATTTTGTGTGTCTCTTTTTTTTATATAATAAATGAACCAGCTTATATTCTATATCCTGTTTTTTCTCTTTTTATTTTTTGTGTCTAATTTTTTATATAATAAATGAACTATCTCATTTTCTATATCCTGTTTTTTCTCTTTTTATTTTTTGTGTGTATTTTTTTTTATATAATAAATAAACCACCTCATTTTTTATATCCTGTTTTTTTCTTTCTATTTTTGTGTGTATTTTTTATATAATAAATAAACCACCTCATTTTTTTATCCTGTTTTTTTTCTTTCTATTTTTTGTGTTTTTTTTTTATATAATAAATGAGCTACCTCATTTTCTATATCCTGTTCTATTTCTTTCTATTTTTTGTGTTTATTTTTTTATATAATAAATCAGCCACCTCATTTTCTATATCCTGTTTTTCCTCTGTTGATTTTTCTTATTTTCAATTTTGTTTTATGCTCTTAAACTGGGGCAGAACCCGAAAATGATATGATTTTTAGAAGAAAAACATTTGTAAAAGTTTTCTACTTAATACATATTTTTTGCTATACAACAACAAAATGGAGGTCAAAGAAAAAAAAAAAAGCTTCTACCATATGCGATAAAAAGAATCCATTTTTACAATTCTAAAAAGGGGTCGCTGTATGATAGTTCGTTAAATTATTTCGTATAATTGTTTTAAAAAAGCAAAATGGAAAAATGTAATAAGAACTGTGTTAGTTCATCGGCTCTAATCAAATTGAAAAATATAAGAAATTGCTGCAAAAGGTGAAACACAATAAACAATAAAGAAAAGAGTAGGCGTGTATAGTTTCTGTATTTAATTAAATTGTAAAATATTACTGTATTCAACATTTTGACACATTATACTTTGCCACAAAAAAATATATAAAAATTTAATAATACAAATAAAAAAATAAGAAGAAAGGAAAGAATAAGTAAAAAAAAAAAAAAAAAAAAAAAGACAAATTGAGAATTCAACAAAAATATTGCAGTTAGAAGTGTGAAAAAAAAACGGAAGGGAGAAAAGGATAAAAAAAATAAATTATGACAACAATGGTCTAAAAAAAATTCTCTAACAACAAACATAAAACATAAGTTAAAAGTTTTTGTTTTCAAATATTTGAAAACATATAAATTACAAAAATTATTAAGAACAAATAAGTTTCATATATATTTAATAAAAATGAATCTTCTTACAATAAAATTTTTCCTTTGTATGCATTTGCGATCATATCTAAAAGGCATCTTCGACCTTATGATTTCTATTAAAAATATAAAATAATGTATTCGAACCTGGTGGAAGCGATGCATTTCAAAGTCCTTTTTTTTTGGAACGTAGCCTCCTATTTATAATTAAACAATAAAAAAAAATTTAAATAAAAAAAAATTATTTTTAATATAAAAACAAAAATGAAAAAGAACAGCTTTATCGCGCTGTTCTGTGGAACATTGTCCACTTTTTATCAATTCAAAAAATTTAAAAAGTGAAAGACCATATAATAATCAAATATGACCTTGAAAGTGTCTTTATTATGAATCATCCTACTGTTACAATATATTGCGCGATCTTCTCAGTAGGTGCACTATATATACCAAAGAAAAACATGTCATTCTATAATCTTTAAATAGTACAATAAAAATAATTTTATTTATATATAAGCGTTGCTACTTTTTTTCAAAATGTTAAATAATTTATTTATCTCCAAAAATACAAAAAATGTATTATTTTTTTTTTCAAAGAAATTAATGTATATATGTCTACATTATTTTGCAAGGTCTGATAACTATCTATTAATTGTATCTTAAGTGTTACAAATTCCCAGAAGCAAGTACATATTATTTTCTTTTTTCCATTTCCGAATTGCTACTACCATGTCGATTCATAAAATTCATTGTTCGTGTATACCCTTGGTTTAAAATATTTGGCGGAATTTTTTTTTTAATAGATTTGGGGATTTTTGTTTGCTCCTGTGAATCGCTTATTTCTCTATCATCAGAAAGAGAATGTTCGGCATTTTTCAACGTATTACTAAAATTTTATATGTGAATGGTCAAAAATTTATTCCAAACAATGTCCGCTTTTTTTCCTTTGTTCACAGGTAGTCCTAATACATAACAACAGCATACGTGTTGTTCCTCTTTTTCACAAGGGTTTAAAAAAAGAATGGGCCCCTGTTTGTTATTATTTAAGAATTTTATTAAATCTTGACTGCTTTGATTTTGCTCTTCCCCTTTTTGATTGTTCAAATTAGTTTTTTCTAATTGCAGAGTTGCATTATTGCATTTTACAACAAATAAGGGTAATTTTTGAAATAGATTTGTATCATACAAAATAGAAAAGTATAAGACATCTGTTCTATATCGAAAAATGTATAAAACAGATATCCAAGTCAACAGTTCTAAAGTATATTCTATTAGGGTTATTCCTGAAGCCAGAGACTTATAAAACATATTCAATATGTGTAGAATAATTTCATATAGAAAGAAAAATACGATAACTTTTAAGTATGATTCGTACATATTTAACTTTACGCTCACTGATTCTTCCCATGCATATATTCCTACATTTCTAACAAAAGAGAGTCTTAATTTTAAAAATTTGACAACGGATAAAATATTGTAAACTAAAATTAATAATAGAATAATATATAAACCTATAATAACAAGAGTTGTATTATGTATATCTACTTGATTTATAGAAGTTAAAATATATATAGAGCTAATTATTAGAGTCATTAATACATTTTCCCTTTTTTTAAAATTATTTCTTGTAATCATATATCCTTTACTTATCAATAATAAATTTCCATAAAATATAGTATTAAACATTGTATATAAGGCCATACAGCACATTAGAGTGTATTCAATACAGCTATTATTTGCCTGAGGGCACTGAATACAAAATGCTAATAAGATAATGTAAAAGGTAAGCCTTATTATTGAAGGAGACATTAACAATCGATGTAATGGATTCAACATTTGTCTCCATGATTTTTGAACTAATATTATATATACTATATTTATTATTAACCATGCTGGTATGAAAAATATAATTAATGCCCATTTCATTTTTTTGTATTTTTTACAATTATATATTCCTGGAGTTATTCGATCAATATAAGAAGATAAGTTAATACTCTTTAATGTGTACTTGTGCATATCTTGTATGAACTCATTTTTGTGGAAAGAAAATTCCGGACATGGTGCTTCAAATGATATTTCCATTGGTGTTTGAAATGCTGTTTCATGATTTGCATGAAATACATTAAAGATATCTACACTTTTCTGAAACTTTATTCGGTTGAATGGCTCATTTTTGTAACCAATATAATTACAAGCGCTTCCTTTAAACGTGTCACATTTCGTTTGATCTATTCGGTTAATTCCACCGTTGCAACACATACTATCTCCATTTTTTTTAACAATGTACATATTCCATTTTTTTATTCCCATATCACGATTAGAATACTCTGCACAATCTTGCTCCAGGAATTCATGATATAAATCGTGATTCTGTATTTTTATTTTTGCTATCCCGTTCAATTTTCGGTAGATATTTGTTCCTGGTAAATTGTAGTTATTAATGAAAAAGAGAATTTCCGCCTGAGCAATAAAATTTCCTTTCTGGAAATTGTTCGTTTTCCTTATGTCATCATTTTTATCATTTTCATTGTTATCATAAACATACTCCTCATTAATAGAACTATTTGAATTGTTATTTTCCACTTTTTCTATTTCATTATTAGCATATCCATAATTTTCGTTGCTTTTATTTTTAAAGATATAATAGAAACGCCTATTATCGACAAAATTTGAAAATTCCTCGATATGATAATCATCACGTTTTTGTTTCTCCAAAACATTTGTATATTCATTTGTTTCCTTAAAAATTAAAGTTCGTTTTTTTGTGAAATGATAATTTTTGTAGAAATGAAAAGATTTGTTTTTTCTTAAAAGATGTTCTCCCCCCTTTCCATTGTTGTTACGATTATTATAAATATGGACACTTACACGTTTCAAGTTTTCTTCATTTTCTTCATTTTCTTCATTTTCTTCATTTCCTTCGTAATGTACTTCTAATCCCTTGTTGTACAGGTCTATCCAATTTTCACTGCTTCCTCTATTTATTTTGTTTATATTTTCACTACCGTTTACCATAGTAAAGCTATATGCTTCTACATCTATTACTTCTTCTGGATCCATATCTTTGTCCATTTCATATATGCTACATTTTTCTTTATTTTTTTCATTTTCACTTTCGTTGCATTGTACATTTTTCAACAGTTGGAAGCTATTTGCCCATTTTTCTGTAACTAACCCATTTTCCAATTGTTTGTTTTGTCTATCATTCGTTTCAAAGAAATAATGTACATCTTGAAATGATGTCTTTGTTTTATTTAGTTTCTCTGTTTTACCACTTTGTTCCCTATTTTCTTTTTTTCCTTTTTGTTTAAAATTAGTATTTAAAAATTGAGTAGAAGTCCACTGTGTATGAAAGTTCAAAAATGAATTACTTCTGTCTCGATTCCATGTACACTGGACGTCTTGTTTTATTTTTAGTTCTTTTGGACACTTCTCTAAATTGTCCTTTTCAATCACGTCCGAATTCTTCTTTTTACTACACCTAAATATATCCCCTTGTTTCAGACATACTACCTCTTTTCTATTCGTAACAAAGAGAAACTTTGCGAGACAATAGTCCTTTTCATATATATAGAAATTATCAAAATGACTTTCTGATATGGCTATCGGAAGATTAATCCAAAATACATAAACCAAGTAGAAGGAATTAAGAACAAATGAGGGAATTGCAATTTTCATTTTATTGAAATGTTTTTAACATTTGAGCTAAATAAACGTGTAGAATTCAGTACACAAAGAATATATATATAAGTAGTATATATGTACATGTGCATTTGCGCTGTAAACGTTTTATATATACGTGTAAGGTACTAGAAAGAAGTTATGCAAAAATTGAAAACAAAACAAAAAGGTAGGGATGACTAATGATGTTTTCATCTTATTTGTCCGTTTTGGAGAAAGAAAAAATAAAAAAACAAAAATGTATATAATCGATGTTTGTAAAATGTTTAAAAATTAAAAATGTTGAAACAAGAGAAAAAGTAAATGTTCTTTGAAAAATATCAGTAAACCATAACGTATATATATTATATATATATATTTATATATTATATAAACACTTCTGGCATCACAAAATTTTGATTCTAAGAATTTCAAAATTTTTAAAAATAGAGAAGTCGATGTTAAGTGCAAGAAGAATCAAAAACATTTTTTTTTACGGAATCATTAGTATTGTTTTTAAATATAAAAACGCTAGAATTATAAAAATCTAAGAATTCTAAAAAATCAAAAAATTAAAAAAAAAAAAAAAAACAAGAATTATAAAACTTCTTGAATTATAAAACTTCTTGAATTATAAAAGATCTTGAATTATAAAAGCATCTTGAATTATAAAAGCATCTTGAATTATAAAAGCATCTTAAATTATAAAACATCTTGAATTATAAAAACATCAAGAATTAAATAAAATAAAAAGTAAAAAAGAGCAAGAGTCATAAACAATGAAGATTGTGTACATGCGACAAAGAGTTACCTTTTAAAACAAAAACGTGTATACATTATTATTTACTTGGGAGTTGCTTATACATATACGTATATTTTACGTTTCATTTATTATCTTTACTTAGTTTTACAATCTTAATATATCAAAAATATAAAAGAAGGGATGCAGAAAAAAAAGAAAGATCTTTCTTTATTAATATTAACAAAATCAAATTATCTTTTACATTTTGAAAACATTGCCAACATTTAAAAAATATGATTTCTTTTTAAAACTTTTAAAACAAAAATGAATCATATATGTAAATGAATGAATGAAAATGCCCTGTTCTCTATATAAAACCATTCTTTTAAAAATATTCTTTAAAAAGGACAGAATAAAACATAGTATTATTTTATATAAGTCGTTATAATTATATTCATATATTTATATATGCATGTAATTTTCCCTTGTGTACCATCTTTTTCGTTTTTTTTTTTTTGTTAATATAACTATTTTTTCTACATAAGCTGTTGAATCTTTTTTATCATAATATAAATTCAACAAAAAAGAATCACACAACAGAAAAAAAAAAAAAAAAATATGATAATAAATAAAAAAAAGATTAAAAAAAGAATGACAATTACAAAACTTGAAAAACCCTTAAAGCCATTTTCTCCTTTTTTTGGGGGGAGAGGTATTGATGTCTTAACTTGCATGGACATTACTAGCTCCAGCAAAAATTGTAAAATTTAAAAAAGAAATGGAATGATAGAAATCATAATAGTAAAAGGAAAAAGCAAAAAAGAGATAATGACGAGAAATGAGCAAAAGGAAATTTTTTTACGTTTGTCGAGAAGCATTACAAGTGTAAATACACTATATATCATATTATATCATATACCATTCTTTCATTTTCACTATGTATTTATATATACAGTTTTACCACAATATATACATTACAGATCATATATATATATTTTTTAAATATGTAATAAAATAATATCTCTTTTTTTACGTGAACTCATTCATCACATGACAAAAAATATATAGTTAGGATATATGCTTTATATTTGAAGAATAGAGAGAAAATTGGAACAATAAAAGATATAAAAGAATATTACAGATTAATTCACGTGGGAGGTAATTTTGATAAATAGCAGTTTTACAAACTACAACACACTAAAGTAAATATCGTATACATATATATATATATAGAGAGAGAGAGAGGTAGAGATAGAGAAAAAAAACAAAAAAAACTGATACATTCTTATTTCTTTTTTATTTTATTTATTATTTGACATTTCCATATAGCTGCAAAATTTTTTATGCATTTTTCTAAAAATTATGAAATAAAAAAAACAAAAGAGAGAAATGATTAAAACTGAATGCACACTCGATATATGCGTATTTACATTTTAATGTACTTCATTGGAGGTTGTACGACAAATAAATTACATGATATACATATAAATATATATGTACATAAATATATATACAAATTTCTTTTATTTATAATATTTAAAAATTTTTATTAAAATAAGAAAAGTTTTTTTTTTGTGTGTTTTTTTTACTTTTCGATTTATTTTATTTTTTTATTTTATGCTGAAACATTGAAAGTCGGAAGCCACTAAATATAAAAAAGTTTGAACATAAAAAACTATAAACATGAATAAATGAATAAATGAATAATTAAAAAACAACAAAACTGAAATATAGCAAATTACAAAACATGAAAATAACAAAACAAAACAAAATAAAAAAATAATAAAACAAAAGAACATAACAAAACAAAACAAAATAATAAAACAAAAAAACAAAACAAAACACATAAAAGCCTTGAGGTTTTTTTTTTTTTCTCATGAATTTTTTATATTTGTATTTGTACTAAAATTTTTTTACATAAAGAGAAAACGACAGAAACTACAAGTTACGTTATATAAAAATTACAATTGAGGATAGTAAAATAAACTTTTTTCATGAATTACTGAATTTTTTTCTTTTTTCTTTTTATTTCGTTAACTTGACTAGTTTATTCGGTTTTCTGTCATTTTAACTATATGGTTCAGGTTCATCGTACTGTTCACCGACTGTTTGTTGTGTTTATATAAAAAGAAAGTTATAAAAGGTTCGAATCGATTTGATTGAACAACGTATGTATAACATACAGTATAGGAAAAATTATATTGACAAGTGAACATACCATATGTTACCTTTTGTTCGAAATAGTTTCATAAAAAAACAAAATAAAAGTATATTATTGTATGTACCAAAACGCTTTTTTGTTTCTGAAAACGTTTTTTGTATTAGCAATTTTCCTATTTTAAGGACTAGGAGCCATATTTATAAAGTGGTCTCAAGGAGTTCCACTGTATCTTGCAGATATTTTTATTCTGAAAAGAATCAGCCTGGTTACTCATTTAAGGAGAACACAATGGCGAGTACTGTACCTCAAGCTAGTGGTTTGGATCCAGTGCAGATACCTATTGATGATTGTAAAGAAATTGAAAAGATCAAAATTGAGTTAAAAGATATTGACAAAGTAGATAATGTTAGTAGCCGTTTAGTAGTATTTTTTGTGAATACTCCAGATAAGGAGAGTGGTTTAATCAAATTGAAATCTGTTCCTGAAGATCACAAATTACATGCGATTTTGAAGAGTGAGCTGAAAGAACGATTTAATGGAAAATTAGGAGCTTCCAAGATATTTTGTACATTTGATGAAAATAAGGAAACTTTAAATCTGGCCTTGATTGGATGTGGAGAGAATGTGAATTATTCGGAAGCTGATGTCAAAAGAATTATTAACGCTTTTGTCTTTATGTTATTAGATTATAAGATTTCGAAGGTTTCTTTAGTTTTTGAAATAAATCTTGATAATAACATGTTTCGTTTTTTTATGGAAAACTTTTTTTTGGAATATGTTACTGATGAAAGATTTAAATCTTTAGATAGAAACAGCAACGCTTTTCAAATAGAGGACATGATTCTTTATATTTCGAATGCAAAGATGTATGAAGAAGATTTGAAAAGAAGTCGCATTTATTTCCATGCAACACATTATGCGTGTCAGTTGATTGCTGCTCCATCGAACTATTGCAACCCAGTGAGTTTGGCTAATGCAGCAGTGGAATTAGCACAGAAGTTTCAGTTAGAAGCCAAGATTTATGATGTAAAAGAAATCGAGCAGCTTAAAATGGGTGCTTATTTGGCAGTAGGTAAAGGAAGTATGTACCCCCCAAGATTTATACATTTAACGTATAAAGGTAAAGGAGATATTAAGAAAAAGATAGCTCTTGTTGGAAAAGGTATTACTTTTGATTCTGGAGGATATAATATAAAGGCAGCTCCTGGATCTATGATTGATGTTATGAAATATGATATGAGTGGTTGTGCTGCTGTTTTAGGTTGTGCTTTTTCTATAGGAACTTTAAAACCAGATAATATTGAAGTACATTTTATAAGTGCTGTCTGTGAAAATATGGTTTCTGCTAATGCTTATAGACCTGGTGACATTATAACCGCTTCTAATGGAAAGACTATTGAAATTGGAAACACGGATGCAGAAGGAAGATTAACATTGGCAGACGCTTTAGTATATGCAGAAAAGTTGAAAGTAGATTATATAATTGATCTTGCAACTTTAACTGGTGCTATGTTGTATTCCTTAGGTACAAGTTGTGCAGGAGTTTTTGGAAATAATGAAGAGTTAATTAAAAAAATTGTTGATGCTGGTAAGGTGTCATATGAACCAATATGGTGGTTGCCTATTATTAATGAATATAAAAGTTCTTTGAACTCGAAGTATGCAGATATAAATAATATATCTACAGGAAACAAAGCATCTTCGATTATAGCTGCCATATTTTTAAGAGAGTTTGTTAGCAGCAATACGGCTTGGGCTCATTTAGATATTGCTGGTGTTGCATGGAACTTCAAGACCAGAAAACCAAGAGGGTTTGGTGTTCGATTATTGAGTGAGTTTCTTTTAGCATTAGCTCATTAAGGAAAACAAAAAAAAAAAAAAGAAGAAAAAAAAACATAAAGTAATGTCTTTAAATGTAAATAATATATATATATAGATATAGATATAGATAGATATATATATATTTATATTATTTTATAAGAATTTTTTACATTCTTCATTTTGTTCTTACAGAAATGGACGTCATATATATGACATGTGTCCATCTATCTACAATCAGAATTCATAAACATGAGAATCTTATGCATATATTCTTTTTGTTGCTATTATATATTTATTTATATTTTTTTTCACTTTTAGTCTTATGTGCTGTTGCGTAGTTATTTCGTGTTTTACTAATGTCTTTTTTTTTATATTTTTTTTTATTTCAAAATATGATATACAAATAATTCATAACATATACCTTTTAGTACGCATTAGGCTGTTCGTCGAAGTATTTTTTTTTACACTTTTATATTCTTATGTATGTTTGCCCTCTTAGGGTATTTTTTTTTATTTTTTTGTTATTGTTGTTATCCTTTTATGTAACCATTTTGGATTTTTATTTATGAATTTGATATAGAAGATGAATATATATATATGTATTCTATTATTTCATTTTATGTTGTGTACCTAACGAAATTATTGTTTCATGTTTCACCTTGTGGAGGATTCACTGATATATTATATTTTCCTCATGTTGAAAATTTGTGTATGTGTTCATTATTTTCATATATATATATATATATATTTATATGTATATATATATATATACATATATTCTAATAGATGATAGATACATGTAGAAGTATTTTTCTTCATGACTATTCACTATACTAATCAAATAAGAGTTACTTTTTATTTTTGCTTTGTTCTGTTTCATCTATTAAACAATACATTAAAAAAAAAAAAAAGTCGAAAGTTGAACGTTCTTTCCATTTATAATGAATATTATATACACAACATAATGTGCCAACTTGTTGACTGGGAAGAAAATTAACTTAGTTTAAAAAAAGAAAGTATTCCAAACATGATTTATGTAAAATTATTTTAAACAGGTAAAGTAATTATGTATCTATATATTTCTCCCTGTCTCTCTCTCTTTCTCTCTTATCTTTCTCTCCCACTCTCTTTTTGTCTCTTTTTATCCCTTTCCTTCTCTCTATATGTATGTGCAAGACATATCTACAAAAACGTTTTCTAGGTGTGGTTAACAAGTAATTTTTTTTTATGTCTCTATTTGTCTGATACAATAAAAGAACCTTTTTTCTATTGCCTCCTTTGTGAAATGTACATAAGGTTTTATTTAAGCAAAATTCGGAAGTTTGTATATATATAAATGTGCCCGTTGAGCGAGTACATTGAGAGTGTGTTCTCCTTAGGAGAAATAAATTGGAACATATACAAATTAAAACAAAAGAGTGAAGATGTACTAAAATCTATCGATGTAGAATGAAAAATCAGTTGATCGAAGAAAATTTTAGTCGTAAAAAATATATAAATAACAAGGGTTTAGTTTTTTTTTTTTTTTTTTTACTGATGAGTGTACATACGATGACTATGAACAGTTGTTTTGGTCTCATTCCAGCGACCACACATTCGGATAACACATTTCTTCTGTCATTTCTGTGTTTATTAAGCATCTTCAGTAAATTTTTCAAAGCACCTACATTTTTAATGAGTTCATAATTTCAGAAACGCTTAAAAGGCACCATTTTCGCACAACCTTATGATTGATTTCTTCTTTTAGAGAACTGACAAAAGAAAATGGTGCATAGAAAGAGTCTAAATTAACAAAAAAGAAATAAGAAAAGAATACAAAAATTGAAAATAGTTTAAACAACTCGAACGTGTGCACTTGAGAAATCAGGGCTTAGAAAATGAAGAATGTGATATAACTCTTCATTTATACTTGACATGTAGAAATATATATCTGTGTGTCAGTGCATGAAGTGAGAGGAATGAGGTGCGTCAAGTCCTAGCAATGTGCATAAAGACACTCATTTAAAACGAAATCATTTTATGAAAAAAGGGTGATGAGTTCTTTCGAAGCAACATTGAGATCGAGTTCTTTAGGTAACAACAGAATAAAACACCTATATATCCAGAGAAAAGACGATAAAAATGAAATAAGAAAGGGGTGGGTAAATGCTCCCCGTTTGTGGAAAAAGGAATCGGAAATATGTGGAAAAGAACCGAAAAAAGAATTTTTGAAAAAAGGGAATGAAAAAAAGAATAGAAAAAGAAATGAAAAGAACATTAAGAATATTGGATACGATAATAATAAGGAAGGGGATTTTTTCAACATAAATAAAAGAGTAGAAGAAAATGATATGTCATTAGCTAAAAAGAAACTACTAATAGAAATAGCTACAAATTTGTGGAATAAATTAAACGTAGAAAAGGAAAGTGCCATCGATTTGTTTAACGATGAAACATATGTGCATTTGTCAGAAGAAGAACGAAAAATATTTCGAGAACATTTGTTGTCTTATTTTATAGCTGATTCGAAAAATGGCAATGAAATAAAAATTGATAGTTTTGCAGAAAAGATCGATTTACGAAATAAAAACCAAAGTAATATAAATGAACTGAAAAGAATTGCAGTAGAGAATGAGTTTGGTATACTATTGAATTGTGATAAAAGAGATTTACTATCTACGGAAAAACCGATTTTAATTGTTCCCGAATTTTTTTTTTTTTCAAACGATACATAATATTGTTATGAATGTGGAAGGCTTAGACGACAATAGAAATAGTTTTTTAATAATAGAACTTTTAAAGATGTCAAAACGTATAAATATGAAGACAGACATCATTAATAATCCATGGGACATAACAGACCATATTTATAATGGAGATGAGAATGCAAGAAGATATATGGAAAAACAGAATAGAGAAGACCAAAATAATAAAATAAAGTACAGCATTAAAGAATATTTCCCTATAAAAAAAAATGAACGAATTTTATTGCAAGATGATTATAAAATAATAGAAAGAGAAAATATGGTTAACGATTTAATTCATTTAAGTATAAAAGAATTATCAAAGAATGTAAAAGTAGAAGATGTAGAAGAGCATATAAGGGCAAGGCAGAATGACAAACGTTTGATAAAACATAAACAGAATAACGAGAAAATATATGCTTCTCTTTGTAATAAAAGAAGCACTTCTGGATATGATCCGTTAAAAATTTTAAAACAATTTTTAGACAAAGATTCCAATATATTAGATTATAAAGATTTTTTAGATGAAATGAGATGCTGCACGTTCCAACCGAACGTTTACAAATATATAGAAGAAGAGAAACAACACATAAAAGAAAAAAAAGAACTGTTTAAAAAAGATAAGAAAACATTAAAAGAATTTGAAAATGGAAAAGGTAGTGATGGTGAAAATGAAAAACATTTAAAGAATGATACGTGTAATTGGATTCTTCAATCTCTAAAAAAACCATTATATGACGTCGAAAATATAGACATGAATAAATACTTGAAGATCTTCGACATGTATTATTGTAATCAGGTATAAAATGTATATTAGTTCACATTTCTTTTTTCTTTAAATGGTTTGATTCATGTACATTAATTAGATATACTTTTTGTGTTGATTTTTTTTATATCGATGTGTTAGTTTTTTTTTTATCTGATGTGTTTGTTTTTTTTATATCGATGTGTTCGTTTTTTTTATAGGCTTGTTTCTTTTTATTTATCTATGTATTGGTTTTTTTTATCCGATGTGTTATTTTTTTTTATAGTCGTGTTTCTTTTTATTTATATGTTGCTGCTTATGTGACACATAGAAGAGCCTGTTGTCGCATTTCCTTTTTCTGTTACATTTTACATTTTTTTTTCGTTTTGTTGTCGTTTCATGTACCAATATTCCTACCCATCCATATTCTTACCTATCTATATTCCTACCCATTTATCTTCAATTTCCTCATATTTCCCGTTTCAGAAAAATACAAAGAAACCTTCAAGTACAATATACGACAACCCTACGCACCGAAAAAATCGAAACGACTTTCGAAATATCAACAGTTTAAACAAAAATAATACATGTTTTGAAGCGAAAGAAAAGAAAAAATCTATGAATGCAGATTACAAAAATAAATGGGCCAATGAATTAAGAGGAGGATACCGAAGTAATACTTTTCGTTTTTCTTTACAAGATAAAGACGAGAATAAATTGGAAATCGAAAGAAACGATCGAAGCAGAAATGCGGATTGGGGAAAACAAATAAGATTAACTAGTAGAAGAATGAAAACACGAGTGATTCCTAATTCTTATCTCGTTAATGAAATGGTAAACCTGGATTATACCGATGAAGAAGAACCAACAAACTTTGTCGTACAACAGAAAAGTGTTCTTATGTATGATAGTCCCCCCCGTCAGAATAAGATTCAAGGAAGTCTTCCCAAAAGAACTTTACTAACATTGCAACAAAACAAAAAAGAATTTCAACATGATGTTATTAATAGCAAAACTGATAATTCGATACTTTTTAAGAAAACCAACTTTTTAGTTCCTACCCCAATAAAAACACATAAACGTAATAGATTACTACGAATGAAAAATGAACTGAAAAGTTTTGGCGAATTAACTTCTTTCGCTCCACCCAAAGTAGTAGCAGTTGAATCTGAAACTTTGTTAGACGACATAAAAAATGAAATATTGTCTTTGCCAGAATCTATCCGTTTTTTAAAAAATAAACCATATAATGGATAATAATTAAAAATGAAATATTGCCTTTGCCATAATTTATCCTTTTTTTTTTAAATTAAACCATATAATAATGAATAATGAATAACAAATCATTGTATTTTTGTGTAGTTCTCTTATTCATACCAATCTTTTAAAATATTAATGTTACATAACACTTCCGTAAAGAAGCTTTTCCATATTTTTAATTTTACATTTGTTCGAAATTTTCTATCAACCATTATAAAATGTAACCTTTCTTATTCTTAAACATACTTTCTATACATCAATGTTTTCACTTGTCGAGTGTTTGTCCCCATATGATTAAACACAACAAACGGATTAACCTGAATCGACATTACAACATTACAACACTTTTTTTTTTTTTTTTTTCTATACATTTGTAATAAGCTTTTTCTACAGTCCACTTTAAAACCTTTCTCAATGTATTAAAATAATTGTGCCTTTTTCTTATTCATGTATCGTTCATTCTTACGTTCCAATTGGATTCTACTTATTTTTACAGTTTTTACAGTACACTTTTTTTTTTTTTTTTTGAATTAACATTTTTTTCTTTTCCATAAAGATATTATAACCTCACATTCACATTTTTGTAAAAACAATTGAAATTTATTCTAACGTCATTTATTGTTAATGAATTTGCAATTATTTACATCAACCCTTACTTGATGAATAAACAGAATATTTTAGTTGCATTTTTATTTAATGAATAAATAGAAAATTTTATATGCATTTCATTAACCCCACAGCATTCATTTTTATTCCCCGTTTTTATTTTCAGTTCTGTCATTATGACAAACACCCGATTAACAAAAAATAAAAAACAGCTGTTGGTCCCATCTACTTCTTTTAAGCGAACCAAACTACCCATTCTTTATTTTTATCACATCTTTTTTAATTACAAGAGAGTACATGTTTATGTAAAAAATTGATCTTTTTATTGTAGCGCCTAGAAGGCGACAAAAATTTTGAGGATAGCAAACTGCTTAAATAATGTACCTACTACACGGCAATCTTTAGTAAAAGGCGAAAGATTGATTCGTTATGTAGCAAATACAGCATCCTGTTTCTAAATAAGCTACGGAAATGCTTATGTTCATTTTTAAATATCCATTTCGCACCACAAGCATCATTTTTTAAACATTTAAATCGCAGAACATATATAATGTGTAATTTTAAGTAATATGGTCATGAAAATGGAAATTTTTTGTTTTAGTCGGAATAGGTTTGTTTTGTTAATAATTGTGATACAATTATTCAACAGGTGTTAAGCAGAACAAGTTTGTTTTTTCCAGTAGTTGTTATTACATTTTTCAACATGCTACGTCTCTGAAATAGGATGAATCATCGTGCATGACCTTAAGTTTTGACACTTTTCACTTCTGTATAATTCATTATTCGCTTAACATTTTTAACGGACATCTTCCACACAATAAAATGTGTACAATATACACCTAAGTATGAAATAATCAAGATTAAGAATAAACTGGGTCGCAGGAAATGCAAACCTCATTAAATTTCCCATTTATTTTAATAGAAATAAATGACTTGACTGTATTCTTCCTTAAAAAGAAAAATACATAAAGGCGTAATAACTGAATACTGCAAATAAAGTAAAAGTGAAAAATGAAAACTCCATAAAAGCATTTTTGCTAATCCATAGAGTTGTACCTGTTTCAGTTAGAATAATGAAATATATTTGCATAGTTTTACAAGGAAACGTTGTAATATACTTGACTACCATGACAACTGTAGGGACTGTCACAATTAAAACCACTTGTAAGAACTACTTTTTTTGAAGTAACATTCACTTCCCAATGCTTATACATTAAGATATGTGTCATTTATCATATGTTCGACAAAAGAGACTTGTGTTTCATTTTCATATCATTCAAAGAAAATAGAAAGCAGAAAGGAAAAAGTGAATAGCTTTTTTCTATTTCATATGTTAAAAAATAAAAAAACCATACATAATCAGTGTATAATATTTGTTCATCAGCAGAGTTACAGCATTTTTTTTTTGTTGTTGGTTTTTACAAATATGTGTTTCTAATAAAAAAAAAATAAAGGATTATATAATAACTGCTACATCAGATGTGCAAATTTATATATAGGAAATAATACGTCTATATATAAACTACTGCTAACAGCACTACATAAAAGAGGGACCAAACAAACATATATCCATAGTTAGCACAATTTCAAGAGATATATACAAATAAAGAAATGTGCTAATCGGCTTCTTCATAAGGAGACTCTACATATATCAATAAATATACTTCCCAAAGTTACATTTTTTTAAGAAAGAATGAGAATGCGTACGAATGTACACCATCCATTCACTATACATATACGTTTTAAAGAAGATTCGAATATGGCATTTGTGTGTGTGTTTTATATATTTTCTCAAATAAAAAGATTTACGTGTTTTAAAAAAAAGGAGAATATTGTTTGAGGATAAATAAATGTGACTACTAATTAAGAGAAATTGTATGAAACGAACATAATATATAATAAACTCATAGTTTTGTAACTGTAAATATATATATATATATAAATATATATGTATATGTGTATATATATAAACGCATACCTACGAATCTGTAAAAATGACACAAAACAGTCGGGTGTCGCGTTCGATGAAATATAAAAAAAAAAGAAAAAGAAAAGACTAAAACGAAAATGTAATAATAAATGGGACGCTCTAACACAATTACTTTGTCTAAAATTGTTGCAGAATCAATTCCCATAGGTGAAACGGAAAGAAATTTTTCCTATCTCCATCCACCAAAGAGTGTTCCTTTAATAAAATTTATTAGCACCTTTCACTGGTACACCTCCCGATGAACCAGCATATCCGTTCGAAAATCCACCACTTCTTCCTCCTGAATAATGGCTCGAACCACCATATCCGCCTCCATAACCTCTGCTAGAACCACCTTGATAGGGACCTCCTCTTCTATAAGCCGAAGAAGATGAAAAACTTAATTTTTCCAACTGAGGCGGTATGGGTTGCTCACATTCTCTTAATATTCGAATTAAGTCTTTAGCCATTCTATATTTCGGTGGTGTCATAAATGTGAAAGAAGCGCCCGCTGATCCTGCTCTCCCTGTTCGTCCGATTCTATGTACGTAATCTTCAATTTGATTTGGGAAATCAAAATTCACAACATATTTCACATTTTTTATATCTAATCCTCTTGATGCAACATCCGTTGCTATTAAAATAGGACTTCTGCCAATTTTAAATTCATTTAAAACCCACTTTCTTTCTTCTTGTCTTTTATCTCCATGAATGCACAGAGCCGGTTTTCCTTCCATTCTCAAGGCTTTCGTAATAAAATCCGCGGTTCTCTTCGTTTCAACGAATACAATAATTCGGTCGTCTCCTTTGAATATTCGTTGAAGTAAGGATTTCAGTTGTCCGACTTTATCTTGCTCCTAATTACAAAATTATGAAGACGGTAAATCAATGATAAAAAAAGGAATACATAACAAAAAAAAAAAATGAAAAAGAAAAAATATACATTCGGAACTAATTATGCAGTAGCTCCTATTCCCTCTTTAAAAATAGATACAAACGCGTTTACGCAACTAACCTCATTGCAAATTTTAAGTAACTGAACAAGAACACCTTCTGCACATAAATGTATACACATATATATGTATGTACTTCTTTTGTACTGTTACCGCTGTTGTTGTCGTTTACTTTTACTGTATCATTCGTTTAAGTAATATTTTTCTTTCACAATCTCGCCGCTTTAATGTATTGTAATTTTACAACTTTAGCAATCCACACACACACATGCTTTTCTTTATATACACCAACAAACTTAAGCAAAATCACTGTATGTTTTCATTATTTCTTTCCGTAACGTTCTTTATTTCCATTATAGGGCTATTGCTAAATGTATGAACATATCAATAGCTACTTTTAAAGAAAATACAGAATTTTGAAAAAACGGAAATAATGCATACATAGGCAATGTGCTCGTCGTTGTCATATGTATACATATGGCAAAAAACTCTTGAAAACATATAAAGCAACAAAACATACATGGAACTATTCATGGACACACATCTGAGAAAAGATTGCTGTCTGCACATATTAAAGATAGGCAAGATTGCTGACAACTATATAAAATAGATTTATATATGTTACTTCAATTAAGAAAAAAGCGAAATCCTTTGTAAATTTGCAATGATCTTTAGTTACGAGCACTAAGAAATACAACTAATAAGTACCACTACTACTATTACTGCTAATACTACTACTACTACTACCACTGCTAATACTCCTACAACTACTATCACCCTTCTATATGTATTGGACATCCGATCTAAACCAATTTTTTTTAAAATAAACTTTGATTAATTAAACGGGATTCCAAACAAAGAAGCGACAGAATATAGAAATATATATATATACATATGAACAAACACAACAAAAAAAGAAAGGGAATGGTAACAAACTGCTTTTTCATATATTCACTCATTAACATTTGATATACGTACAATAATTTTGTGTTATTGTAACACAATATTGCCTAACAACATCAAGTAACATTTGGAAAACAAATAACATATTTATGTAAATTACCTCAATTAACAATATTTCTTGTTTAATATTTTTACATGCTGTCAATGTTAAAGAACCCACATTAACATGAACCGGTTCTTGTCTACATATATCTCTTGCTAATGCTTGAACTTCTTTGGGCCAAGTAGCAGACCATAATAATGTTTGTCTGTCTGGTCTGATTTGGCTTACAATTTTTCTTATTTGGATTTCAAATCCCATATCTAACATTTTATCTGCTTCATCGAGAACTAAATAGGTTACTCTTTTTAAATTCGTACAGTTTGTCTGTAACAAATCTATTAAACGACCAGGACAGCCCATTAATATGTGCACTCCTTGTCGTAAACTTTGTATCTGTCCTCCTTTGGATACACCACCATACACGCAAGTATTTCTAATTTTTGAGTCTACCGAAAATTTTGTACATTCTTGTCGAATTTGTTCTACTAATTCTCTGGTGGGCGCCAACACCAAAACGATAGGTCCATCTCCCATTTTTAAACTGGGTTGTGCTAAAATGTGAACAAACGCTGGCAAAAGAAAGGCAAGTGTTTTACCGCTTCCCGTTTCTGCCTTTCCAATCATATCTTTTCCTGACAGCGCTATGGGCCAACCCTGTATTTGAATGGGTGTTGGTGTTACTATGTTATTTGCTTTTAAGGCTTTTAACACATAATCTGGGAATCCTAGTTTGTCAAGTGACAGTACTGGATTCGGAACTTTCACACCATCCACAATAGTAATTTTGTGTTTTTTTCGAATTTCATTTACTTCTTCGGTACTCAATCTTGCGACATCTCGGTGTTCTTTATAAAAGTTTTTTTCAAAAGGAACTAATGAGACTTTCTTCCAATCAATGGCTGACAAGCCATCTCCCAAATTACTCATTTTATCATGTTTTCCGTAACCACCACGACCTCCACCCCCATAAGAACTTCCATGTCCACTATTCCCATACCCGTTGGACCTGCCATGATGACTGCTGCTATAATCTCCCCTCATTAGAAAAAACACGAAAAAGAGTTTTCAAAATTTAAAACTTCTATAAATGTAAAAAAAAAAGCAGAATAAGCTGGTATATATATATAAACATGTACAAGCGTAACTGAAAATGCGTGAAATGTGTAAAATGAACGGTTATGAAAACTTTAAAAGCTACAACAACATTGATGTAATAACGAAATGAGCTTCGCAAAAAATGTTTTGCATATAATGCATTAAATGGTTAATATATATATTGAATGTTACTACACTTCTAAAAATATATGTTTTAAATACTATTAATGCATTGTTTGATAATTGTTGTGTATCGTTTGAAATTTACATATGTTCTATTTGTTAAATACTGTATAGTATACACTTATAAAAAAATGAAGTGAATAATTCAAATGATGGCTTGCGTTAAATAAACTCATATAAAAAAAAAAGAAAAGAAGGTTTAATCGATCCTATTTTTGTAAATATAAAATATATACATAATACATATATTTAATATATATATATATATGTATATTAAAATAAAATACGTATATTACTTACATTTGATGCTTTACTTTTGCAATTTATGTAAACAGATAAAATAAGATATTTCACGAGCAATATAAATTACTTAATGCATTTTGTTCTTGTTCACATGTTTCACAGAAGTTGTTTATTATCTACAAAATACAAAAATTAAAAATGTACTTTTATTTTTTTTTCAAAAATTTATAAAAAAAATAATGTTAAAAGTAAAAGTTTCGTTTTTTGTAAATGCATACATTTCATTTTATAAATTATTTTAATAATTATATATATAAATATTTATATATATAAATTATATATACATGCTGGTTCATGTCTTTCTTTTTTTTTTTTTTTTTTTTTTTTTTTTTTTAATTTTAGCTTGATTTTATACGCGTTCATTTTTTTTTTTTT
>LSRZ01000008.1:0-44823 GCA_001625125.1 Haemoproteus tartakovskyi | reverse complement strand
AGTAGCAAAACTTGTTTAAAGTTTAGCAAACAGTTAAATACATGTCGCATTAATTTTTTTTTTGTCGTTATTTAATAGATGATGCAAACAATAAGGAGAGAAAAGTTACTGAGATTGAAACTGAAACTGAAGCTGCAACACAATATTTGGTTGTAAGCAATAAATTTGAAATAATTTTTTTCGAAGTAAAAATAAATGTGTTAGATGAGTGATATGGGTGATTCTGTAAGTGGATAGGAACAAAGAATATTTTATAGTATTTTTTTAACAAAATGTCATTTTAAACGATTGTTCTTGTTTTTTAAAAAAAGGAGAATTGTTTCTGTTTCAAAAATATAAAAACGATTCCTAGTTGTTATACGGAAAACATTATAAATTCCGTTTTTTTCGAATTAATGATCTTGCATTAATTAGCATTATGAATGAATGAAGCATATTGCATTTATGGTTAAAAGCAAAAAAAATATGTTCTCCTGTTAAGTTCTTTGTAGAAAATGAAGCGCATAGAGCAGAAGAGAAATTCGAATAAATCATAGAATAAAAAAAGTGCAAAAGGAGATAGATGATTATAACACTAAAAAATTTTGGATAAATTACTCTTGAAATAAAAACTGTACCGAATAATTTAATACAGAAAAAAAGGATTAAAATGAATGGAAGGAGAAAAAAATGCTGATATAATTTCAACTTCGTTTTTGTTGTTTTTTTTGAGTAGTTGTAAATTAAAATGTTGAGTAAAAATTCCTGTGTATATTTTTATAAGAACACGTGCTTCTAGTTTATACATTTTATTTACAACTTCCAAAATGGGTAAGCCACTATGTGCCAAATAACGATTTATTTTTGTACTGTGCTTATTTCTTTTTAATTCTTTCAAATTTTAATAAACAGTACGATGCAACACTCATGAGTTTTTAAATAAGGTATTTATATATATATGAAACAGGAAATCGGTTATTTAAGTGTAAGGTTTCCTCCATTTCATTTCCCTTTACTTATAAATAGGTACACATATAAAGAAAGTATATACATTTTTTTATGCAGTCGTTAGAATTTTAGTTGATTTGTTTTATTTTTTAACATAGTTTTTTGAGTATAAAAAAACAGGAGTCAGTTTTATGTATTCTTAAAAGTGTTACAAATGTGAGGGTGTTATTATAGTTCACTCTACTGTATCGAGATGAAATCATTGTTTCGGTTTGCTGACAATAAGCTTTTAAATATGAATGGAGGGGTAAAAGAATAAAAAAATGGCTATACAAAAATGTAGCAGTTTGCATATAGAAGAGCTAACAAAATATGGTTCATTATATATTACATGGGGGAGATGATAAAGATATGAAAAAAAACGAATGAGTGACATTATTGTGTAGATAGTGTCTTTAGAAACTCATATTATAGTATGCGCAAAGGCACTTCACGTTTTATTAGATGTGATGTATATATTTATTTTGGTTTCGGTTGTAACAAAAACCGGGTTTTGTAAAAAGGAAATTACATTTTCCATTTTACCAAAACATTTTTCATTAAGACGTGGTATAATGTAAAAGTACAATGTCAAAATGCAATGTTTGGAAATGTCATGTTTCTGAGAAAGTGAACTATTTGATAAAAGGAATGTGAAAAATGATTCTCCTTTTGCCAGTTTATAAAATCCACTTTTACCTTTTTTGATGTAAAAGAAATTGTGTTTAATGGAAAATTGTTCTCTTTCTTTTTTATGTTACAATTGTTTTCGTCAAAATTTTGTGCATAAAATTTGTTTCTCTTTTATTTTCATTGGGTGAATTCGATTTATGTTGATTTTTCAAAATTCTCTATTGTACTTTTCATAGGAACATCTTTGGGCGTTTCTGGTTAAAGCACTTTAAACTTATGAAAATAATTATATAAAATATCATTCAAGTGAAGTACATATGTTTATGAAATGAATTAAACAATAGGAATTATGGAAAGAATAGGAATTAAAGAGTTTTTATGATGTATTTAAGTATCTGTCATCTGTAGTGAAAACCACAAATGTATTTAACACTTCGAATGGTATTTATATATATATTATCTATAAAATATAATGACGCAAAATAAATCCATATGTAACGACAATTTTTTTTATTAGATGACGAGTATTATATATCACTTACAACCTTACTCCTATATAGTACTTTTTGGTAGCAATCCCTTTAGAATATCATTTTAAGGTTTCATTAGAAGACTCTACATAAGAGATCTCTTGAAATTGATGAAAGGATATCAACTTGGATTCCTGATACGAATTAAAACTTTCTCATTTTTCTAAAAATGAAGAATCCACAAAAATAAACATTGGTTCTATTTACTAACGTTGAATTATAATAATAGAACATATCTACATTTGAGAATAAGAATCGAGATTAATTAAGAAGGAAAATAAAAATTAATTATATTTTTGTATTTAGAAAACAAATAAATGTGGTATTATTTGTTTATCATTATTCATTTTACAAACTGCAAAAAGTTGAAGAGAATTCATTTTTTTTTAAATGAAAAAAGAAAGTCAAAGCATAAAAATAATAAATAAGCTAACTACATTATCATTTGACTAGATAATTTTTATTTTTTATCTAGTGAATTATGTTTCTAATAAACGTCTCTATCTATTTGTCGATCCAGTTGCATTTTATATCTAGTGGATTATGTTTCTAATAAACAACTGTATCTATTTGTCGAACCAATTTGATTTCCCACCAAGACCGTGTAATTTATAACGATCCATTAATTAAATTGAACAATTAATTTAATCCACAGAAAGGAACCAGAATTTTCCATTTACTAATAAAAAAAAAAAATAAATATTCTGACAAAAGGTTTTTTCACAATATCAATAAAGAAAAAAGCTTCCATAAGAGAAACAAGAACGACTGGTTGAAGTCGGGATGTAAAACAATAGAACTATATATGTGCATATTATACGAGGCTTTTCAAAAGCTACAAGAACTGTTTATAAATGAGTATTATGTTGTATAATATGCAAAAGCATATGTAAATAATAGTAATATGCAATATATATATATATATATTAATATAATAAATGAGTTTGTATCAGTTCCAAGGTAAAATGGGGAGACAGTCACTTTATTAACTAATAATCCATTATTTTAGAAAGCAAGAAACACTTAATATATCAGTTCTTAGAACTGGTTAACTCGGATGACACTTTTATTATGCAACATATCTAAACTGAAACTATATGTGAAAATTTATAAATATCCGATTTACTATGAGCCTCTTATACTTATTCCAAGACATTTCCTTTTCATTTTTTCATAAAATTTATATGTTTTTTCTCTTTTTGAGAAGAATAGTTGTTTCTAATTTGAAGAATAACTTTTGAAATGACTGTTTGAGTTCATAGATATTTCTTGAAGGATATTTCATATATCCTTTATGTACCATTTTTATTAAGAGTCATATATATTATATACATATGCATATTTATATATTTTTTTTTCTATAAGTTTAATTAAAATATATATATATTTTTTTTTATTGTTTTATACATTTTATGAATCATATTAATATAATTAGGGATCTCTTACTTCATATTTTATTTAACTGGTATTCTTGTGTATGTGTAAGCAGATGTAAAACAGTATTTTCTAACAAAATGTAGAAACATTATCCTTACCAATTTTGTTTTTATAAGTTGCTCAAATAAGAGAATCCATTCTGCATGCACCAATGAAAATTACTAATTCTTATTTTATATAATAATAATAATAATAATATAAAAAAAATCCTATTATGTTTTTTCTGAAAGTTCCGATACTATATATTGAAAAAAATTCATGTATACGGAAGTGATACAATTTTGTATTCCACATGTATCATTTTTCAAACATGTATAATTAAAAAAAAAAAAAAAAAAACTGGGAGCTAGTGTCTTTTTTGTACTTTTACTTTTAGTAAACCAAATGAATAAATTATACAAAATATATTTGTAAATGGAACATATTTTTTTTATACAAGATAAATTAATTATGAGAATATGTCATTTGGACTTTTGTTTACAAAAAAAATTGTTTTTTAACAAGATAAATTAATTATGAGAATATGTCATTTGGACTTTTGTTTACAAAAAATAATTGTTTTTTAACAAGATAAATTAATTATGAGAATATGTCATTTGGACTTTTGTTTACAAAAAATAATTGTTTTTTAACAAGATAAATTAATTATGAGAATATGTCATTTGGACTTTTGTTTACAAAAAATAATTGTTTTTTAATTTTTTTGCAAAATACTGTTTTATTTCCTTTTAATTGTAAACATTCATTTTTGCTGAAACATAATGGTTGTGTTGCTATTGACTCTTTGGTACTTTTGTTTTTGAGTCAATGGTATACATCATTTTTTATTATTGACAATAAGTTTATTTTTGTTTTTTCATTCGCGTTTCCTTTTATTGTATTGGCAACTTGTGAAGAATTCAATTTTTCAAAGAAGAATTTGCGTGATTACTTGTCTGTCTGTTTTTAATTATTCGTAATATTCAATCGTGTCTAAAAGGTTACAATTCTCTAGCTGTATTATCAATTATAACAAGACGAAGGAAACATTAGGAAAAAAACAAATAAGAGAAAATATCGGAAAGGAAGCAGATAAGAAAAAACCATAAGTGCATCTGATATGTATTCGCCTGAAGCTAATAAAAGAAACAAGGATGGTGTGGGGGAAGGGAATGATGTCCATTTGGAAGAAGGAAACGAAAATATGTTTCATATGTTCCCAAGAAAAATAAATAAAATGACCAAAAGAGCAAATATCAAAGTAACGAACTCATTTAGACAATATGCTACCTTTTTATTGGAAACTCCTTGGCCAGTGTTTTTTGTTGTCATTATTGGATTATTGAATATATTTTATATTTTACAGATGGAGTTTCTGAAAGAGTTAACGATATATGAAAAGACAGACTTTGGCTTCGGTAAAGAACCTCAAAAACATTATGAAGAAAATAAATTGTTAAATCTAAAAACTATGGACACATTACTGAATGAATCAAGTATGTTAATAGGACAGAACAGAAAGCATTTTTATGAATCTTTTGGAAAGGATAAGAACGCTGCTTTATTAGTTTATACTGATGGTTCTTCTCCTACAAATCGACTTATTAATGAGTTTAATATAAGGGATATATTTTACTTAATATCTTATTTTCAAACTATGAAAATTAGTAATAATAGGAGTTGGAAAGATATTTGTCAATGGTACAATCTCCCTATGTTAGGGAAAAGTTGTCTAGTTGGAGGTTTTTATAATACAAATTATATTATGTTTGCATCATCTCTTCCTGAATCAACACTACAGAATGATCCTCACACGGTTTTTGAAAACATGTGGGAGAAAAACAATAAAGATGTTAAAAGTTTTTTTCAGAAGGAAATAGAGTACATACCGAACATGTTTTATTATCCTCATGATTTGGGTGTTAAAAGCATTTCCACAAATACTGAGCCTACAGGAGACAGTTCGGGGGCACAACCACCTTTAAATACGAGTAATTTGATAACTTATCTTATGGAACATACAGAAGCCCTTTTATTTGCTTTTCCATTTGATAAATCTGTAAATGATATGATATTAAAAAAATGGAATGATCGAATGAATGAAGTAGTTGATACGTACAACTCTTGGGCTGATAAAACTGATACAATTCAAACTATATTTGAAAATCATGTGAATCCTTTCAATATACATTCGAATTGGAAACTAGCTGTATTTAATGATGAGGCCATTGCAGAAAATGAAGTTATTACTACTAAGGCGAATTTACATGCATCAGTTCCATTCGCTTTTGTTTCTTTATTATGTCTGTTGTTTATTATATTATGTACATCTAGAAAAATTGGATATTGGAAAAGACTACACTGTTTTATTGCTGTTCTTTTTTTTTACTCCTGTGCATCTGGATTTACATTAAGTATGTATGTCCTAACACAGATGACGTTTTTAAGAATGTATTCCACTCAAGCATTACTTGTTTATTTTTTGTGTGTTTTCATTTATTTCGTAAATCGCTTTTATTACATGAAATGTAAAGAAAAGTGCAAACGTTTTGTTTCTACTGCACCATTTCAGTGTGAACAGAGAGAAGCATATAACAGTGATGATATATGTACGTGGCAGCTGGATAAAAAAGATATTTTTTACCAATTTTATGTAGAAGCTTCTTCCAAATCTTTATTATTTGTATATAAAATGTTGTTCAGTCTTTTGGTGTTTTGCGTTTTTGGATTTGTTACCAAACACACACTTATAAAGAACTACTTATTGGGGTTAACAATGTATTTTGTTTTTATATTTCTTGTTTATACGTTGTATTTTAACAGCGTTTTTTGCCTCATTTATTATAAAAACAATCCGTACTTTGTTTCTATCAAGAACAGTTGGAAAAGAAAACGTGATATGAAGAAAGGTAAGGAAACGGTAAATCAAGTAAATAAAAATACCGTTGTACAAGTCGATAATGGATATAATACACATTCCACAAGTGGGTCGTGCGATAGTAGTAATAACATGCATAAATTAAATATTCTATATGAAGCCGAATCTGTTATTATTGATAATGAGAATGTGAAAACGAAGGAAAAGAATCAAAGTATAGAAAAGACTACAAAAAAAAAGGGGAAAAGTTATTTACTGAATATAGTTGGTATCGTCTTATTTTGTTTTATATATTTTGGAGGTATACATTTATTTTTTTCATGTATGTATGAACCGCACATAGGTTTGTTGTCCTACGTAAATGAATCGTCTAAGCAATATCATTTTATGAATACGTTAGAAAAAAAAGCAGGGTATATTACTGAGCCTCTCTATTTAGTATTACCTTCAATAAAAAAATTTAATTATGCAATAAAAGAGAATCGATATAAAATCATGAATTTAGTAGATGAATTAAAAACGGAAAATTTAGTTCACGAACCAATTCATTCATGGATTCATTTGTACGAATTATATAGGAACGAATGTGGTGCTTCCTTTGAATTTGAAAACAAGTTTAATTTAACAAGATATAAAACATACTGTAAACAAATGAATAGTAATAATGATAATGATAAGATAAATGTGGAATTATTAGCGGAAACGTTTTGCGAAGATAGAGAACCTTGCAATAGTTTTGCCGATCTCATTCATCAATGGACTGTTCCTGTGGAAGACGATGAAGATTTTATTTCTTATCCGAAAATATTTCAGTTAAATAAACAAAAAACTACTGCAGCACATATTGGTCAACTATTCCCATTTTATCATCCAATACCAAGTCATTTGTTCTATGATAACGGACATATCAAAGTAAGAAATATAAAATACTACGTACATGAAAATAGAAAACATAAAAAAACAATAAAACGAGAAATATCAGCAGATGTAGACTATAATATTAGTTACTGTAAAGATGAAAAGAAAATGTCAACAAACAAAGAATACAAAAAATAAAAAAACAGTAAAAGGAGAAATATCAGCAGATGTAGACTATAATATTAGTTACTGTAAAGATGCAAAGAACATGTCAACAAACAAAGAATACAAAAAATAAAAAAAATAATAAAAGCCAACAGATATTAAAGAATCAAAGCATATAACATCAGTTTGAATTTTCTTTTAGAATATAATTTTGTTTATTGTTTTATTTTATAATTATTTATTTTTTTTTTTTTTTAACAGATGTCAAAAAAGAAAGAAATAACGGCTACTAGGATTAGCTTAATGTTTCATCACTATATTAGGGACCCCCGAAAAAATATTAAAAATATAAAAAGAATTCAAGAAATTTTGGAAAAATATAACATTAAAGGTGCTTATATTTTTTCGGAAACTTTCGCTTTTTATAACCAAGCACTTGTATTTCCTGAAGAGTTTTTATGGGAAGGAATTAATAATATACTATTTTTAGTTATTTCATATTTTATATTTATGAAATTCAACCTTTTGTTTTTTTCCTTCTTTTGGTTATGTAGTCATTTAACTCTGTTGTTGTTGATATATTGGTTTCCCATAAATACGGATATGTTGTTTTTTACCTTTTTTAAAACCTTGTCGATGATATCAATAGGCCATTATATATATACAGCGCTCATTTTTAAAAATATACACAAAAAAAAAGAAAATTTGGTTTTAATTTTCAAAGCATTTTTACCTTGTTTCTTATTTTTTCTACCAGGTAAGGAAAAAAAGCATACAAGTATATGTTTATTTATATGTGAATATATATATATGTACATAAGTATTAGTGTATAAGAATTCTTTTTGTATATGTTGAATACATTTTTAAAATGGATTTCTGAAAAATAAATTGTCTTTGTATTTTATTATATTGTATTATATTATATTGTATTATATTATATTGTATTACATTATATTGTATTATATTATATTGTATTATATTATATTATATTGTATTATATTATATTGTATTATATTATATTGTATTTTATTATATTGTATTGTATTATATTATATTGTATTGTATTATATTATATTGTATTGGTTTCTTTTTTTTATGATTTTATGGTTCAACAAAATTTATTTATTTTATGATAATTTCAGCAATAATAATGGAAACATAGTTGTTATAACCTAATTATATATCTATATATTATTATTATTGTGTTATTTATGTTTCATGTTTCTTTTGTTTTTTTAAATTTGTTTTATGGAATATGTGTTGCTGCAATTCTTATATATACATATATATGTATATATATTTGATACGTTGCAGTTGTTACTCATTTATTTATTCATTTCCTTTCTTTTTCAGTTTTAACAAGCTACAGCGAATACAGTTATTTCAATAGACTTCAATTTGGGATGATGTTGAATCACCTGATATGGTATATGATATCACAGTTTTTCTTTTTTCTTTTCAAAGTTCTACGCACGATGCATCAGCAAAAACAATAAATTTCAAAGAAATGTGAACCATAAAGTTATCTTTAAAAACACACATCCGTTTTTAATGTTGTAATATCTTCACAAAAGACAAAGTTCACACTGTGCTCTCATTTATATATATATAATATATGTATATATTTGAAAGTAAGTCTCTACGTATGAAATTCCGAAAATTACAGTTATGGACTGCTGACAATGAAAAAGAAGTACATAAATAATTATTTTATAATATCAGAAGAATCATATTATCTATAAAGTACAGACAAAAGAACTATTATTATGAAAAACAAAAAGATATATTATGCAGTGGTATAGATGACAGTTAAGAAAATTTATGTTTATATCGTTCCACATACAGTTACAATAATTTATAGGTACATCTGTATAAATTATAAATAATATTATCCATGTGTTTTAACTTTTTTTTTTTTCTTTATTACATTGAAAATGAATAACATAAATGACATTTGGTTTAATTTGCATTTCTTTATTTATGCATTTTTCTAATTATAAGTATTAATGTTTTTTATTTTATTTGAGTAGGTTACTTTATTAATCTGAACAGCGACTCTTTATCAAATTATTTCAGTAGTCGCTTTAGTTCCTTAAAAACGGGGCTATATTTTATTCGAATTTTACTGTTATAGTATTTGTTTTGTTTGTTTTTAAACGTTTCAATGAATTAATTTTTTTACGTTTCTTTGCTTCTATTTTTTTTTTTTTTTATTTAATTTTACAAACATTAAATTTGTTGTATACGCCGTAAAACATTATGAAAAAAATATTTTTATCGTAAATAATGCCATTTTTATTTTCGACAAACTATACACTTTTTGCCCTTAATTGGTATATTTTTGTTTTTACGGTGAATTTTCTTTTTCTTTTACTACGAAAGAAAAAAATGAAAAAAAAAGAAAAAAGCACTTTTATTTTTGAAAAAATTTAAATGAACGCAATAAACATATAATTGTTATGTTATGCTTCAATTTTTACGCTCAGTTGAAGGAAAAACTTGAAAGGGAGTGTTTTCTTTTCATTTTTTGTCAGATGTGTTACATTATGAATTTTAAAGAGGCGGAAAGAATCCAAATACAGACAAGCAGATTAGCATTTTAAGAAGATTTACTTTTTTTTTTTTTTTTTTTTTCATAATTGGTCTGCTCGTAGTGTAAAAATTTAGTGCACAAATCCCTTTGCGCATTTTGCAGTATTTTTTTACTAGTACTAGTTGGTTAATAAACCACTAGGTATGTATTTCTATAAATATGTGTAGTCTGAACAAATGCTCATATATTTTATACTACAAGAAATATGCATTTATTGAACTGGATCTTATTATATTTCTTTATTTCAATATAAGAAAACATGTAATTTCATGTTTTATAATATAAAGAGAAAAAAGAGAATGGAGCATTGCGAAAAACCACTTATAGAATATTGTAAAGAATTGTGTTATGGAAAAACCAATTTTTGTACGAAAGTTTTGCTCTTTAAGCATTGTATTATTTTGTTATATTCTTTTTTTCTTTTTCTGAACATACCTAAAGTGGTTTGTGACGTTTAATTTTATTTTCTCGTTTCTTTACATTTTACGTATTTCTATTAATACGTAAAACTGAACCAAAATACTTTATATGACATCGATAAGTATAAGATATAAGAAGGACGTTTTCAAATAAATAATTCTTTTACTTCATGTTTTCAAAACACGGACTCAACCTACTATACATATATATAGTACTTATTTTCTCCCCCCTCCCGATCTGCTTCCAATTTTTTAAGATTGTAAAAAAAAAAACGTTAATTTCGTTTTTATATTAGGATATACTATATTTTTCGTTTCGGTAATTCATTAAACGAAAAAAAAAAAAAAAAAAACTAATTGGAATCTAACTACATGTCCCTTAAAAACGTTCAGTTACTAGCCTGACTGTATATATATATATTGTTTATATGTAATAATAAATCTCCCACCTCGTCTATATTAAAAAATAGCTACAACTTAAAAACTCTAAGGAGATTTCGTTTAAATAAGCTCCCACCTCGTTTAAATTTGAAAAAAAACTAAAAAAAGAGTAGATATTATGTATATATATATTATGTTTCATTTCTCTTTTGCACATATCTGCATGATGTTCCATATGGAGATAAAATTTATTTAAAAGATATTTTTAATGAATTAAAATTGATCTATTTCAATTGCGGTTACTGTTTTGCAATCTTTCTCCTTTTATTCTTGTACGCGCTCAAAAAAAAATTGGTCATAATTTTTTTTTTTTTTTTCTTCTAAAGAACTTAAATAATTAAGAAAGAAATTAAAAAAAAAAAAAAAATAATAAAAATTGTGTATTTGCTCTCGCAACTATTTATAATATTTATGAGTACTATATAATATATATTATTAAAATATACATGTGAGTATACATGACACATTATTATTATGTACATATAATGTATAATGGAAACTAATATATTTGTATATATTATAAATAAATCATGTATATAGCATATATATTAGAATATATGTATATAACGCATATGTTGAAATGTTTATTCCATATACCATATGTAATTGTTTATTACCGTGTACCATTTTAAATGCATTAATGCATTTGCATTCACAATTACAAATAAATCTAATAATTTTTTAAGATATTTTTTTAAAATAGAAGAAATTAACAAAAAGAAAAGAAATAAAGATATTTACCTGAATAAGTTGTTTTTTTTTTTTTTTTTTATCACTGCTTGTTGCATTTCAGCAGATATTGGAATTCTTTAACTTTAAATTTCATCGCATATATATAAATATATAATCATTGTTATATATGTGTTACAATACTATTGAAAGAGGCTGAGACACATCGTTAAATGGTTATTTTGAGAAATTCCATGCCCCTATTCTTTTATTCATTTGGAAACGTCCACGGAACAAGAAAATGACTACCAAGATTCGTTATAACGTTCACACTTCAAACAAATATTCTGTTTTCGACAGTGAGGCCTCGGAAGACGAAATTGGAATTAAGAACAAAGTAAAAACTAAACATTCGAAGGAATTGAACAGAGGCAAAAGCAATGAAGAAAAAAAGAGCAATATGATGAACAGTAACGGTAAGTTGCACATACCATGTTGGGACATGCTACATGTATTTTTGTGGCACAGTATATTTTTGAATCGTTTTTTTTTGTGTTCCCCTTTTTTTTGCATCTTAGATGTTATTTGATCTCTGTATAAAGGCTTTAATTCTTTTTCATTTGTATGTGATTCTATTGAATAAAAACGGATGGGTCCGATTAAGTAGATCATTCCTTTTTTGATATAAACGCATAACAACTATTTTTTTCTTTTTACTCTTTTTTTTTTTTTTTTTTTTTAAAGATATTACAAATGCCACTGGAATAAAAAGCGCCAACCCAATGCTGAAACCCACTGTGGAGAAGAAAATAATAACTCCACTAAATGATCGTGACAAACATATAATACCGTCATTAAATGATATGGTGAATGAAAGGGCCTATAGGAATTATCGAGAAAATGTGCTGAATAAAAAAAATGAGAAAAAGAAGACTTCCAGATTTATAGTAGGAGGTGGTAGCATTGGAACGGTGAGTACCAACGGGGTAGCTGCTAATAGTGTTTCCAAAGGTGCACGAAATCATGATAACAAACTGGGCGTAGATAGACGTCCGTACAACAGTTCTTATCGACACGAAAAATATGATTATAAAGAGGTAGGGTGTCTACATATACACGACTATATATACATGACTATATAATAATAATAATGATATATTTCACTTTGTGTCTTTGCTTGATGAATCGACATACGGTTAAAGAAATACAGAATATAAAAAACGGTACATTTCTGCTAACTAAAAAGAAGTATAGCAAATCGCAACATTGAAATGAAATGACGTGACATGAAACAAAACAGAGAGAAAAACAAAAAACCAAAAACAAATTAAGAGAATTAAAAAATTTCTATTGAAACAAAACAAAACAAAATTGAGAAAAGCAAAGCAAAGTTACAATTATACTGTTGTTGCATGCTCGTCTATTGGATTTATCGTTTATTATTTCATTTTCTTTTACATTTTTAATTTGTTTTACACGGTTAATTTGTTTTTATATTTTCAATTTGTTTTACATTTTCATTTTGTTTTACATTTTCATTTTGTTTTACATTTCCAATTTGTTTTACATTTTCAGTTTGTTTTACATTTCCAATTTATTTTACATTTCCAATTTATTTTACATTTCCAATTTGTTTGACATTTCCAATTTCTTATACATTTTTAATTTCTTTTTTTTTTTTTTTTGCTTTTTTTTCTTTCCTTCTCTTTTCTTTTCATACACAATAGAGAACAGTAGACTACGATGACACATCTCCGAAATATGACAAATTTAAAAAAGGAGAAGGACATGATTACAGAAATAAAGGAAGTTATTACGAAGGTGTGAGAAAAACCAGAAAACAAGAATCCATAACGATTGATTTTGACATGTACAGAAGACAACAAGAGAAAAAGATGAATTCGAATAATAAAAATTCGGACGTTAATGAAAGTCGAAAAAAAGAAGAGAACACAGAAAAAGGGGAACGAATTAATAGTAATACACGTCGTGGAGAAACAGAAGAAGAACATAAGGAAAAGTCCGAACATCCTAAGAAGAAAGTGTTGAATATGTATCAGTTTATTTCAGAGGAGAGAAGAAAAACAGAAAGGGTCCCAGGGTTCTATAAAAGTTACCGAGGCTATAGAAGAGGAGGTGTGGGATATGGTATGGGAGAGGACCGATATCGAAGCTATAATAACAAATCGAAAATTACAATTGATGAAAACATTTTGAAAAATAGAGATCCACCAAATATTTATGACACTCGGGCCTTCCCTTCTTTAACTACTAGCAAATGAATATATGTAGAAGAAAAGAAAAAATAAATAGTAATGTTGCTGATTATTTTTTGTTTTCTAATTTCAACTTTTTTTTTTTTTCTTTTTCCCATTCCTCTTTTTTATGTGTACACATTTGTTATTTTCTGCCATATGATGAAATTGTGTCCAATGTAATAAAATACAGTTTTATAGAAAGGAGGAAATTAAACGCCAGATAGAAAGAGGAATTAAAAGGAACAGGCAGTAGATGGGGATGAACTAAAGATGGATATATAGAAGTTGAAATGGGAATACAAAATGCTATATATCGAAATTGGTACTTCGACCTACCCAACCAAGGGAAGGATTTTTTAAACATGTTTTTAATAATTTTATAGTAATTAATAATAAAAAAATATATATCTGGTGAAGTTTCTTCCGATTTTCAAAAGATAACATTTTTTTTTAATAATAAATATTAGTACTAGTAGTAGTAGTAGTAGTAGTAATAGCAGCAGTAATAATAATTATATATTTCATTATGTGCCCGATCGATGCTAGTGCAGTAGCTGCAGTGGGCTATATTAGCATTGTTATTATATTCATGTCACTTTTTTTGTGTATCTTATATGTTTATCGCCACATGTAATCCTTACAGGAGTAATATTATTTACAAACTCTAAAAGTTTTAGACATTTGTAACTCTTATATATTTTTTTTTTTTTTTTTTTGTTTCTTTATTGACTTGCGTTGACACATTTATTTATTAACTTTGTTTTTTTTTTTTTTTTTTTTTTTTAAAACTAAGGAGAGAGTTCTCCTATAGTTCTTTTTTCATTTGTAATTATTACAGAACATAGACATTATTTTTTTGAGAAGGGTGTTTTAACAAAAATCATTTTGCGGTGCAGAGTTTATTTTTAAATACTTAGGTTATCTGATTTTATAAAAAAACAATTATTCAAAATAAAAAGTGTAGTTTCATAAAAAGAATTAAATTTTAAATGGATTTGAAAACAATGAATGAAACAAATGTAACTGATAAATTTCATGAAAAAAAAAAAGGGGGTGGAAAAAAAAAGTTCCTAATTATAATAAATTATAAGAAATTATAAGAAATTATATAAAATAAAAAATGTGAATGTGTACAACATATAAATCATAACTCTTGAAGGGTTGCGTTGTTCAAAATAATAATGCCATGGTTTTACTTTTTAAAAACAAAAAAAAAATATAAAAAAAAATAAAAAAAAAATGTTTAAAGAATGGAATTTAAAACGATGAACAAATTCCTTCTTCTTTACGTTAGCACGTTTTTTCTCTTTATAGAGCAACGGCAATTTTAGTAAAGAATATCCGTAGTTTTTGATAACTTTTATAATTGGATTTCGCTTGAGAAATCCGTAATGTTGTGTATATAAAGATTTTCTTATTCATATATTTGAAACTTTCATAAGTATTTTTCAATTATACAAAAAATTGGGTTCACTTTATATTAAGAACCGAACCAACAAAATATATATTATTTACTTTTTAACAAGATATTGCGCAAGAGAGCTGAACTGATTCAACCAATTGGGTAATTCTTCCTCATTATTCTTCACAACTTCGTTTGGTTTTGTTTCCTCTTTGACAGAGATATTTGAGAGGGCTGTATCATCAATAGTAGATGACTCTACCTCTATTTTCGAGGATGTGTCTTTGTTATCAGAACCGTTTGTCTCCATATTAAAACAGGAATTATGTTCCTCCGTATTTTCAATATTTATTTCAGCATCTGCAAAAAAATTTTCACCTGTTTCTTCCTCTTCACCATTTGCTTGATCCATTGTTTCTGCTCCTGTTTTCTCTTGAGTTTTATCAGAGATGATATCCTCTGACTGCACTTGTGAAATGGAATGTAAATAATCCACATCTTCTTGATTAATGTCTTCATTTGTAGGATCCTGCCCATTTGGTTCGTCTCCAGTTCCTACAGTAGCATTTTCTGAAATATGAAGATCAAAACAAACCAGCCCCAGAATACCATTATTTGTCTTATAAGGGTAGAACTGTTCAAATATAGGGGATCCCGGGAAAACAATATACATGTACCAGCCTTGATCTGCAGCTGCGAGTCCTACTCTTTCTTTACTATTAAAATAATCTTTGTACGAATTGTAAATTTCTTGATCGTTTTCATCCATTAACTCAAAATAATAAACTGTTTCAACTGGAGGCAGACATTTTAGTTTTTTCCTGTGACTAATATAGATACGCGTACTACCTGTACTTTGAAATATATCTTCATCATTATGTAAAGGATATCCAACTAATCGCAACGATTCTTTGTTTCTCATTTCTAAAACTCCATTCCATGTAAACGGTTTGTCTTCTGTATCTATCATCATATTTTCGGCATTTGCATAAGACATTTTCGATTGAAATTCTTCTGTTCCTACCGCTTCGTTATCTGCCACTCCATATGAATTGTATGGGCCCATTTTATTTGTGTCTTCATCTACAGATGTGCTATGGAAATGCGCATTTGTATTTGTAAGAGGAGCGTCCTGTTGCAAATTTGAAAAATATGAAGTCCCCTTTTTTTCAACATTTCGTGTTTGTGCAACTGACATATCCGACGTTGTGCTGGGAACATCTAAATCCAAATCTACTCCTTCCGATTCTGCACCCGTCTCAAAAGTAATAGTGGTAGCAACGGGCGCATTTACTATGGGTCTAACAAACACGTGTTCTGTACAATGTTTTAGATGTTCACACAAACTCAACCTTATTCTTTTCGGTTTTCTTAACAGTTCGCTTATCATTTGTTTTACCAGTGTTATTACTTCACTGCTTACATCATCCCCACTAAGACTGCTCACTAGTTGTTCTCCTCCATATTCCATTAAAAATTCCTTCAAACTAAAATTGGGGTAAATTTTCCTCAACACATTATTATACCTGTTTAGAAATGTTCCCGTTTCTCGACGCTCCTTTAAAGGAGCTGTTACTATGCCAAGGTTGTTGTAACGGGCTCTCTTGGTCGGCTAAAAAATTAAAAAAAAACATAAGACAAATGAATCATCCACTATTTCAATACACTTTTTCATATTCTACATATAGAAGTGTACAGAAAGAGAATGTGCATTATTAACAAATGAAGAAAAAACGTAGGGAGTTCAAACAAAAATAACGTATCATTATTAGAAACACATAATATATGTATATTTCTGAACTAGTTCTTTTAAGACATCATTATTAAAAACACATAATATATGCATATTTCTGAAATAGTTCTTTTAAGGTATCATTATTAGAAACACATAATCTAAGCATATTTCCGAACTAGTTCTTTTAAAAACACACTTTTTTTTTCTCACGTATATAATCATGTATATAAAAAGAATATCACACAAAGAGGTGGATCAACAAAACTAGTATTTATTCTTTTAAATAAACAAGCACTGTGTTGTTGAATCACCTGTTACGTACTTCCACTCCCTCCCTCCCTCTCCTCTTCATAAAAAAAAAAAAATGTAACAAAATACAAAGTGCGAAGAGCAAAATAAAAATAAAAGTCTACATGTGTAAGAAAAAGAAACTGTACCTCCTGTTGGTGGTAATAATATGATCCTGTGCCATTTTTCCCGTTTTCATTATTCATTGAATCATCCTAAAAGAAAATATGAGAAAATTAAAAATATAATGTATATGCTTATAAAAAAAAGGATTTGTGAAACACGTTTGTTGAAGAAAGCATTTAGGGTGTAGCATGCACAGAAAATAGAATACTCGATAAACGTACACACTAGCCCGAGCGTTTCCACTTTTAAAACTTGCGGATTTTCATTTTTTCTTTTTTCTTACATTTTTTATGACTCGCTTATTATTGGGGTATCTGGTATATAAATGGTTGGAATGGGTGGTTCTAACATTTTTTCGGTAGTATTTATTATTTCCGAATTTGTTTTTATTAGAAAAAACTGCATTGTAGCTTTCCCCTTCCTCCTCTATTTGACCAGTATATTTTTGCAAATCTATTCTTAATGGCCTGCCATCTATACGGAACATAGATATGAAAAGAAAAGGTAAGAGTGATGTATAAGTGTGCATATAATAATTCATAAAATAGGAGAATGGAACATTTTGTTAAATGTATCATACACGCAATACAGCGTACATGAAACGAAGGAAACCTGAACATGATCCAATAATAGAAATTTGAACTACACAATATAAACGAATTAATGTGAATGTAAAATACAAAAATATAGTAGAAGGACTATTTAAAAAAGAAATAATTAAAAACACAAAAGGACTTAACAAAAAAATTTGTTTGAGTTTTTCATGTTTCATGGTTCAAGTTTCATGTTTCATGTTTCGTGTACTACCACTTCATTATTTCACTTGTAATTGACAAATGTATTCATATTTTTAAAACATGTATTGAAAAAGAAAAGAAACAAGTAGTATTACTTAAAACAAATCCATTGACCCTATCGAAACAATTCTTTGCTTCCTTGTGTGTGCTAAAAAGAACAACAGCATATTTGGCGTATGGTCCGACGTTGGTATTTATTTTAAGCTTTATATTTTCAACCGAACCAAATTTCGTAAAAACTTCTAACAATTCCTGTTCGGTCGTATCCGTTGCAACGTTTTTAACACATAATTTCCTGTACACACTTTCATCTATTTCATTTTCGTGTTCCTTTTTCGTAGTCGTAAAATTCGTAGATGTATCGTATTGCGCTCTTATATCTGTCATTTTGCGTACGAAAAAAAAAAAAAAATCAACAACAGATGTAGAATCAAGTGTTACAAAAAATGAAATATTTACTTTTTTGGGGGTATATTTCTTTAAAATAAGGGTATTGCAAAAACAAAAAATTAATTAAAAACATGAATTGTTTGCTCAAGTATTCAATTCATTCCTATATCATCAAGAATTAACTAATTAGCTAATTATATTGGTTGTGATGTGTTTTTAACATGTTCAAATAGTTGAAAATATATAGTATGCCATACAATATACATATACATGGTTTCCTAAGAACTGTGATCGAGGCTATAATATAATGTCTTAATTCGTTGCATTACAAAGGATCAGCAAAGAAGATCAATTAATTATGAAAGAAGAAAAGAGATCAAACGCAAATACTTGTTTTACACGTTTCAAACACGTTATATGGTTCAATTAAAAAGGGTGTTCAAACACCACATTAAGATGCACATAAAAATGAAAGTATATACGATTCCTCCCTGTTTCCCCGTTTTCTGTTGAATATCATTAAATGCGAAATAGGAATGAAAATATATAAGAAATTTTGTTCCAATAAAAATAACAACAAGTAGAATCAGAGCAACAGCAGGCAATGGTTTTACTTGTTGTTTTTATATTCCAATGTCTTATATATATATATATATATATATATATATATATATATATATATAACAGCACATGTATTTTATCACTTGACTTTTTTTTTCTTTAGTAAATTATGCATAGACCTAATGTGTTGAAAAAAGAAATGCCCTACTTAAGTGCGTGCAATTTACCTTTTTTTTTTTTCAGAAAATCTACAATTATATTACTTATTGAAAACTTCAGGATTCAGTATTATATGCATATATACATATTTTTATATATATATGCGAAATTTCTTGCAAAGGAAAACTGTTTGAAACATATGCTAAACATATACATAAGTTACATAGACATAATAACGCACCACATATTAAGTACTTCGAAGAAATAAGCATTCATTCTTTATATACTTTTTTATTTTTACAATTTGAAAATACTAAAAATGACACAAAAAACACACGCAATGGACCATGGGCGCAACTGAACAGACATGTTCAAAAAGAACTTAAATGTGTTTCGTTGCTTAGATGAATTTCGCTAAATATAAAGTTGCTTTGATTTGTGGAACAAAAAAAAGAAACGGGGCAAGGGGGGACAAAAGACTATGCAAACGTATATTATTAAAAAAAAAAACATAATAAAGTATGTAAAAGCATATTTTTTTCTCAATCATTATATATTACAAATCATATGCAATTTTTTTTGAAATTAATAAAATTTTGACGTGTTATTTTTTTCATTTCTTAAGCAAATTTACCGACTCATAATTAATTTTGTGTTCTTAATCTTGTATAACAATTAAAAATTAAAAAAAAAAAATATATATATAAAATAAAAGGATAAAAACGAGTAAAAAAAAAATCGATCACCTTTTTCAATTGAAATATTATTATGTATTTAAAACGAAAAGTGGAGTTTTTTTTTTTTTCTTACATGCATTAAAAAGCATTAATTTTTGAAACCGAAAAAAAAAATTGTAGCTAATTTGGCAACATCGGCAGGAATTCTTTTTGCAGTCATCAACTCTTTTTATAAACATGTTGCAACTACGTAACTATTATATATAAATATATATGTATATGTATATATATCCCATATGAGGTACAGTCATGAAACTAATGATGTCGCTTAATGTACTTTCTGAAAAAAGCAAACTACTAATTTATTATGATTTTTTTAGGAAAACAAATAATCATTTTTTATAGAACTAATAAGTTTTTTTTCTTTTATTATTATTATTTTTTCTTTTATTATTATTTTTTTTTCTTTTATTTATTTTTTTTTTTTTTTTTCTTATTACATTTTTTTCTTTTATTATTACTTTTTTTTCCTTTTTCTTTCATTTTATGCTTCCAGAGCAGAATAAAAATATATAAGGTTATGTGAATAAAAGGGGAATCGTATTGAAATGATTTGTTGAATTCTTTAATATGTTTTTTATTTTATTTTTTAACTATGTCGGTTTCTAGTTTACACACATGAACGGTTCTTGTTTTCTCATTAGAATCAAATTGAAAAGTACTGTTTTGGTTAGATTAACGAATGATTATATCAGAATGCTATGTTTTAAATTATATGAGTGAAAATTTAAAAGAAATGTAAAGATACATCACTTTATTGGCGTTGTGACCTGTGACGACATATTCACTTAATGATTTGAATATAGAACTGTCTATTGTGTTTTTACAATGATTTCGAAGTTCGTTGAAACAAGAACCTTTTTATTTGTTTTTTTCACTTTTCGAACTGTATAAAAATAACCTTTCCTTTAGTTTAAGAATTGCAGCCCCTTGGATGTTGCCGATGAAAAACGAAGATATGGTAACCTCACATGGAATGAACTTATGAAGGTGAGAAAATGAGTCTATGACAAAAGATGAATGCTACTAAAATAGTGGGGCTACTTATTTAGGTATTGCTAACGACACATACAACCAATGTTGAAATGGACAAGAGCGCTGGATTCGGAGACATAGTTGTTATGATTATAATGTCCTGTCCTTTTGGAATAGTTAGTTTTCACCTTTTTTTTGCAAAAACATTATTTGCCATTTTTTGAAAAGCTAAAGGACGTTATTCATTATGAAGGAAAATCCCCCCCCAAAAAAATAAAAAATGTTTTTATAAGTAAATAAAAGACTAGTAAAAAGACGTTTCTTTTTAGGGTGTCCATTTCTAAGGTTTGCTAATGCGTTAGCAATTTTTCTCGAATGCTGTACAACAGATTGTTACCGGAAGAGAATGACCAGCTTGTGCACCAATTGGAAAGGAAATTGGTGGTGCATTTAAAATAAGTAAAGATACGAGAACTCATGAAAGTCAAGTATAAAAAACAAAATAACAAATCATATATACAAAAGCGCATACAAAAAACAATTCCCACGTATGTAATATGGCGCATAGAAACGATGTAAATGTATGAATGAGGGTATGTGTTAAGGAAGGTGTACATCAATTCTCCAGCATTAATTTCGTAACTGTAAAACGAATACATATATTAGTGTAATGTGTACGTTTGTTACAAAGATGGGTTTCTAAAAATATGTTCTTCCTTGGATGTTTTTATCTGGCGTGATTGCATTAACATATATATAGAGGGGAAAATGCAAAAAACATAAGTCTAGTGTTTGCTTTTTTTAATGTTTTTATTATACGAAACACAAGAGTCAATAATTCTTTTGGCAGCTTCTCGGTTGACTGTATATGTCATTTTGGTTTGTTTCTTATCCTCTGCGGTTTCTTTTATTTGTTTCATTAATTGCTGTACCCGTTTTATTTCATTTTTAATTGGATGGTTATTTAGAACTGCACCCGATAATTTTAAATAAGAATAAAATAAGGAACATAAACAATAGGCAAGAAATGCATTGTATCCTGCATATTCTAAAGGGTTTAAATTATTTTCTAATTGTTCTAAAGATAAATTGTCTTTTATGAAATAAAAATTGCTTTGAAATTCTTGCAAATGGTTTTGAATTTGTGCAGTTAGTTCCACTACACGGTTGTCACCTTGATTCTCATTATTTTCTAAAGACATGTTCGTGTTTCTTCCATTCGACGAATCATCTGTACGCTGATCCATTGTACATAAGTGTAATTAAAAAAAATCAACAGTTCGGCACTATACACTGTTTAAATTAAAGTACATGTGCTCAACAGGTATATTCTTTGTCCATCTAAAATACTGCTACAAACAAAAACAAAAAAATACAGAAGTGAACTGTTCCAAATCATGTATGGCAGTATTATTTCCTATTTATTCAAAAACAGATAGATAATCGGGATTTTGGTCTTGTAATTTTTTTTTCTTTATAACATCTTTACATTTTTATGAATCCTCCTTTCATTGCCAATTTCATGGTTTTGATTTATTTCAGCATATGCAAATAAATCGACAATTTGAAAAGTATTTACAACAAATAAAACGTAACATAAAATTGTATATATACTGTATACGTTATTCTACAAATTATACTTTAATTTTTCCAGTGGTTTCTTTTAATTGACTACTTTTTCAAAAATTACAGCTATCTGTTACCTTTAACACATTATTTTGTCAATACCGAAAAATGTAGCCTCTGATTGAACAAATAGCAAGAATCATTTCTTTTTTAATGCTATACTTGAAAATAGGTTTCGGAAAAAAAGAAAAGTATACTTTTCAATAAAAACAGTATAGGAGAGGTTTCAATTGGTTTTGTTACTTCATAAAAGCGGTAAAATCCAATATACTATCCAAATGTTTTCGCCACTTTATAATTCATGTAGCGTTTTTATACTCTTCATTTAACGCCGTTCTCGTTAATGTAACAGAAAAAAAAAAAAAAACTATGTCAACCTCAAATTTATGGAAAAAAAAAAAAAAAAAAAAAAATTTTAAAACAGAAAGTAACGAACAATTGAGAAAAGGCACGAGGTGAATGAAAATGTACCATAACAATCACAACAAAAAAAAAAAGGAAAAAAGAAATGAGCAACACTATTATTTTTGCCTAATTTTTTTTTTTTGTTTTATAAAATTTATTTTTTTCATGCATTTCGAAAAGAAACTCTTAGTCTGCTGCGAATCAGTACGTGTGCTTTTTCTTTTTTTAAATCACTTTGAAGTTTAGCTTTTATTATATTTTTAAGAACAAAGGGGCAGGCACGTCAGAAAAAAAAAAGGTAAAAATAAGAGGAGACACGAAGATGACTAATGGGTTAAAGAAAAAGTAGCGAACCATAATATGCAATAGCCTGTTATGTCGGTTCACCGATTGTTTTTTTATTAATTGAAATTCGTAAATATAAGTACATATGAGATAATAATAACCGTCATTCGTTTATCCTAAGTTTTTGAAAATTATTTTCTATAGCTTTGTTTCGAAATTCACATTTTGCGCCGTTCCCATTAGCTCTATGTGAAAGATTTTTTTCTGTACGTATTTGTATATGTATGTTTGTGAATTTTTTTCGGAAAGATAAGCTTCTGTAGTATTTTTTTTGTTTGTCGAAAGTGTCACATTGCAAGATTTTGCCCTTAAGGTGTACAGGACTAGGCTTCAAGTAGGAAGCAATTCGAAGTGGGTTCGAATGAATGTGAAGTTGTTTAAAAGGAACGTTCGTTTATTTCTAACAAACATGCGCAATTAAGAAAAGACGATGACAACGTAATGCATAAATGTTTTTGAAGCGTTGTGCTGTTCTATTAAACGAAACGTATTTATATATATTATGTTTATTATTTTTTGTATAAACTATTTTTGTTTTTAGTTTTTTATTTAAGTTTTGCATCACTAGTTTGATGTAAGTATAATAAATTTAGTTTTAATGGAATGGTAAAATTAAAAAAAAGAAAAGAAGTAAAAATTATAATAATTTGCTTATACTGGAGGTGCTTATTTGGTGATTTTCAAGCAAACTTTGTTTATCGGTGCTATTGATGAAGTGTGATGTGTCTGTCGCTTTGCCTCAAAGGATTTTTTTGTTAAGATTTTTGTAATTATATATTTGGGATTGTTCATTTTTTTTGTTTTTCTTTTTTTTGCATCAGCAGTTTTTTATTCCACGGAGACTCGCTGAACGAAGCCGTAAACAAAGAAACAAAAGAAATTCTTTTGCAACGAAACAATTCCATTTGACTAATATTTATTGATCTCGAAAATTTTGAAAGGCATAAGACAAGAAGGGAGGTGCCAGGTTACCTATAAAAAGCAACATAATCTGTCTTTGTTTACGAAGAAAAAAAAAAAATATATAAAAGAAACGAATTTTTAGGAAAAATGTACCAAAGCAGCTATTACAGTCGAGGTGGAATGGATAATTACAAAACGTATAATACTTTTAAAACGGATACAACAGGTGGATATAACGGATATACGGGGAATTATGGTTACGGTCCCCACTACAGTAGTAAATATACTAACAACGTTCCGTACAATACGTTTCATGGGTACAACAGAAACAATTATTATAATTACAAAAAACATAAGTACCACAATTACAACGTTCCCAACAGTAAAGGAAGTGATAGTAATACCCAAGGTGTTTGGAACTGTCAGGAGAAATGTTTAAGTGATGCAACTCAACGTGATCAAGAGAAGACACATATGGTTAGTACAGAACACGTTTTAGGGCAAGAAAGCAACACGAAATATTCTTCGAAAGAAAAGAATAATAACTACACGCACATAGAGAACTACAGTGATTACTATAACGGCAGAAACGTATACAAAGACGATCATCGAAATACGCATAATTATTGGAAGGGGAATTTTGGTTATGAGGATAAGTACCATTACCAAAACAATTATGGTTTTAAGAAAGATAATTTTCGGGATGGTCATACGACATATAAAGGTGGAGGACATATACATCACTATGATTATTATAGAAATGATAAACCCTCATACTGGCAAAACAAATCATCTAATGTGAATTCACGTTATAGTTACAAAAAGAGATATTATCCAGAGAGCTATTATAGGCGCCCGTACAATGAAGACTATCATTACAGTAAATATGACAGGAGCCAGAAAAGAACGAAAGTGAATATGGACAAATGCAGTGACATGTCGAATTTTAAGAAAACTCCACCTCATGTAAGTGACTTGAGAAATAACATGTACAGAAAAGAGTTTGATACTTATAGTAGTTATAAAAAGCGCGAGGATTTTTTTAAAAATACGAATGGTACACACGTGTCCAACAAAAGACATAACATGTATGACGAAAGAAACCATGATGATTTTTATCAGAATGAAAGCATATACAAAAAGGCAAAGTATTACGATAACAACTATGATGAATGTACGAGGGTTAAAGATTATTATGGTAATTCGAGTAGTTACGTTTCAAAAAAGAAAAATCGAAAAAGGGATCAATTAAGTAGCAGCTATCGAAAACATGGAGATAGTAAATTAAAAAAGAAACGACTGTATAATAAAGAAGGGGAGGATTCGTTAAAAAATAGTAGTAGTGGTTTTAAAAAACATGGATGGGGTTTTGCAAAAAAGGAGCAGAGAAACAAAAGATATCGGTCGAAGAGTTCACTTTGTTTTATCGAGGAGGAAAAAAAAAGGAAAAAAAAAACTATGGTTCGGAATCTCATTCGCCTTCTAATGTTTCTATGAATAAAATAGTTCATTTTTCATGGGAAGAGGGTATGATTTTAAATAATATGTATAGAATTGAAAAAAAAATGGGAGATGGAACTTTTGGAAGGGTTTTGTTATGCAGGAGTTTGGAAACACAGGAGGAATATGCAATTAAGGTTGTAAGAAGTAAAAAACGCTATACGAAATCAGCAAAAATAGAAGCAGATATATTAAAAAAAATTCAAAACAATAACCTCCAAAATAATAATATTGTAAAATATTATGGGAAATTCATGCATAAAAATCACATGTGTTTAATTTTCGAACCCTTGGGTCCTTCTTTATATGAAATATTGAAGAAAAATGATTTTAATGGATTTCCCTTAGAAGATATAAGATGTTTTTGCGTTGAAATTTTAAAAGCGTTACGATATTTGAGAAAAATGCGATTAACCCACACGGACATAAAACCAGAAAACATATTACTCGATGACCCCGATTTCAAAGGAAGGGTTGTAACAGTAACAGAACGGGAGAGTAATAGAGAGATCGTAGTATATAGAACGAAATCTACAGGTGTACGATTAATTGATTTTGGTTGTGCTACTTTCAGTCATGATTATCATGGTTCCATAATAAATACAAGACAATACCGAGCTCCAGAGGTCATTTTAAATTTAGGATGGAATGAATCAAGTGATATGTGGAGTTTCGGTTGTGTTTTATTCGAATTGTATACTGGATATTTGTTGTTTAAAACACATGATCATTTAGAACATTTAGCTCTTATGGAGGCGAGGTTGGGACCTATTCCTAAGAGGATGATAGTCAATTCTTTAAAAACGAATGGTGTGCGATATATTCACAAACGAGAGTTAAGAATAAATTGGCCCGAAGGAGCAGAAAACAGCTGTGCGGAACATTACGTGAAACACTGTGCACATATATCCGATGTTATTAAACACGAAGAGTTTTGTGATTTTCTGAAATTTATTTTAGAAATCGATCCACGTCGCCGTCCCACACCATCAGAGGCTTTGCGACACAAATTTCTACAGAACATGACGCGCAATTTTCTGTAAGAAAATTTATAACGAGAAACAGGGAAAGAATGTATAAAAAAGGAGACTCGGGAACTGCGAGCAAGTGGAAACACATGTTGTGGTTCTTATTCTCTTTCCAATTTTGTACCTTTTTACGTCATTGGTAACGTGATTAGGTAGAAGTATTTATAGACTATTTAAAATTCTGTTTCTGTAGGTTTGCATCGGAAGTGGTTGTTTTTTAACCACTTATTGTAGTTACATGTTTTTCGTGGTTCCATTTTATCTTATGCTTAGTTAATATTCGTTTCTGCTCAATAAATTTTATTTATTTTTCAGTTCAATATTTCTCATGATTTCTATACGCATCATTTTCGTTGTAACGCGTTGTGGCAGTTACATTCATTTTTAAATGAAATTGTGTTATCAGTGCTAAACGTGTTGACAATGTTTTACTTTTTTTTTTTTTTTTTTTTTTTTTCTTTTAACCCTGAAAATACATGCCTTAAATAGACTTTCATTATTTTAAATTTCTGTACCTTCAATAATGAATGAACCTATTTCAAAACAGTTATTGTTTCAACAAAATGGAAACACAGTTGGTCCAATTCGAGGAAAGCTGTTACTCGACGTTTTCAGCTTTCATACATCATTACACAAGTCGATAAAAAAATGACACAAAGATGATAAAATAAATGTAGATATGTCTTACACATGAGAATGTAGATATGTATTACAAATGAGAATGTAGATATGTAGATAACATAAAAGTAAGAGCAGATGTTTCAAAAAAAATAGAAAAAAAACTTCTTCATGAAACAAAAGAATTGCAAAGTTTAATATTCCTCCATTCCATCTTGGTTAGTACAAGGTAGTTAAAAGTTTCCGAGCCTGAAAACCATTTCCACCTAATAAACGAAAAAAAAACAATGTAAAACATAATAAAGCTATACATGTATAGAATGTTGTATATAAATCCATTAGAAAAGAGGTATAAGATACAGGAATTACATCATAAAAAAAAAAATTGATCGTTTTTTAATTATACATGAAATACAATGGATATCATTGAAAGGAAGCAAATATATGTAATACCTGTCAACATGTAGAAATATTCCAATTTGTTTATGTCAAAATTATAAATGATGTTTTGGTTAAACAAATGACAGACATAATTTTTGAATTCTCTTAAAGTAAAATTTCGAACCGTTTTTACTTCCTGTTTGTGTATTCCTAATAGGTGTGGTTGAAAATTACGTCTGTTTTCTCTATCCCAACATGTGACTGCAATTTTAAAGCACCTTTTATATTTCTGGGCATCCCATTGAATCAACAATCTGGGGATGGTAAGATAATACGTGGGAATATAGCCATTATATTTTGTGTTTTCAAATTGAATAGAGAGATATTCGGAGACGCTTAAGTTATAATTAAATTGATCCACTGCTATCAGTATAGGGAATTGGGTTTGTTTTTTCAAGTGTTCAAACAAAGCATAAATACACAAATTCGAATAAGCAGAATTATTAATTCCAATAGTAGCCAATTCAAATAAATTTGAAGGTAAAGAGAATTTATCTAACAAATTGGGTATTTTAATATTATCATAATAAAATTTATATAATTTTTGTTTCGTAAAGTTTTTTTCTTTTTCGCTTAAAGTATTAAATTGTTCATCCTGTTTTATTTCCGTTTCTACTGTCTTTCTAATGATATCATCATATAATCTTTTGTTATACAATATATGAGTTCCATCTAAACACGTATTTTTTATAATTTCTTTACTAACTTTCAACTCTTTCAGAAACTTTTCATTTCCTTTTACTATATTTTCTAAAAAATGTCTACTCAATTCTGGCTGAATGTATAGATTAGTGTTACTACGAACAATTGTGTTAATTTCAAATTTGTATTTTTTTATATCTGGTATAAATATAACAAACCAATTGTTTAGTTTTGCCCAAAGAACCACGGTATTTAATATGCAACTTTTTCCAGTTCCTCTTTTTCCATCGATCAAAATACTTCTTCTGTTGAAGATTTCCTTCGTGTCACTATTTTCATTTTCGTTTTTATTTCTCTCTATATTTTTGTCATAAAAAGCGGAATTTCCTTTTTCTAAAAAATATTCATCTAAATTATAAGAATCTCTTTTCTGTCTCCATTTATAAGTAACTTCACAACTTTTCAATTCTTGTATAATTTCATAAGCCATTTTTCTATATAACAATCCAACTCCCTTAATCGGTTTTCCATTTTGTATTTTTTTTAAATCAGATGGATTGTTTTTTTTTAACTCCTTTAGGAATATTTCATAATTATCATCATTAGCATTATTATCATGTAACATAATATCTTTGGGTAACTCTCCAGCTATTCCCTCAAAAAAATAAGAATCTAAATATTCTTTTTCCAGAAGAAAACACTTATCAATATTTTTTAAAAAGAAATCCGAACGTGTGATACTGTTTATTTTTTCCTTTTCTACATTTATATACATATCATAATTATAATAAAAATCGTATAGGTTTCTTTTTTTTTCTGTCGTTTCAATATGTAACAGCTTTTGATATTTCTCTTCTTCATATGGATATGCAACTAATTCTTTATTAAATATTTTGTATAAATCATCTTCGTTTTTTGCGACACCTTCCCTATATGCCTTATTTACTTTTGAGCTGTTGCTGATTGGCGGAATGTTATAGGTGTTTAATTTTCGGACAATCAAACGTATTCCCTTCATTTTATGTCATACAAAAAATAAAATAGCTTCCTTTTCTTTATGCCAAGACACATGCCTAGTCGGCAGGTGAACATTCACCAGAACAGTTTCTTCAGAAATCGTCTTTTCGAAATGAGACATTATAATGAAAACTTTTAATTATATATCACTATGATAAAAGAATATGATAAATAAAACAACACAATACAATAGATATTGTGGAAATAAAAAAAAAAATAGAAAATTAAAAAAAAAATATACACTAAGACAAAAGAATTAATACAACCATTGTTACATATTTTGATAACGTTCTTTCTTCATTTGTTCAGTAACATATAGGACAGTACAGTTCTGACAACACTTAATGATGACAAGTGACTAATTTCTACCCCTATACCATTTTAAACATCTTATTCCCTCCAAAAAATAAAAATAAAAATTCATTTTGATATTTGAACAATTATAAATAAAATTAAGAATATCCTTTTGATAGAGAATATGCGTGAGCGCAAATATTACGAGTTTGTTCCATATGAGAAATGCATAAAAAATAATTATATACCTATGTATAATAATATTTTTTTCAATGCATATAAAAATGTAAAAACGTGAAAATGCAAAAACGTAAAAATATAAAAACGTAAAATTGTAACTACGTAAAAATGTAAAAATGTAATAAAGTAAAATTGTAATAACGTAAAACTGTAAAAACGTAAAAATGTAAAAACGTAAAAATGTAAAAACGTAAAAATGTAAGAACGTTAAAATAAAAGTGAGTTCCTTTTCAAAATTTTTATTTAAAATTGAACTCTCTAAAAGAATAAACCGACAAAAAAAAAAATCATTCCAAATGCAACATCGGAACAGATAATCCAAACCAAGGAAAGAGTTTTTTTTTTTTCTTTTTCCCAATATGAAATACTATACATACTATACATACATAATCATCTAATTTTGAATTTTATGGGAAATGAGAAAAACAAAAAATAATTCTTAAGCAAATCCCTCAATAGATAAGAAACAAGATTTGTATTTTTTTTCTATTTCGTCTAATAAGTTTTCTTTTTTTGGTACAACATATTGTACAATTTTTTTTTGAAATACTTTATTTTTTTATAAACTTGATTTTTGCTTGTTATATTCAATTCATCCTCTTCCTGATAAGAAGAAGCGCTACTACTGGAATCATCTTCATCGACCAGTCCAGCATCTATTGCTAATTTATCAATAAAAGTTTTTTTTTCTACTTTTGTATGTTTTTGTAATTCTTGAATTTCTTTACAAATTTGAAATGCTTGCCCTAATTTATGATATTCATTCCCTTTCAATTTCTTTATGTTTTCATTTTCTTTTATTTCACTTAAATCTAATCCAAGCTTATTAAATGAACATTTCCAATTAGCAATTTCCTCTTCGTTGATGAAACAGACACACAGACCTGAAAAAAACAAAAAAAAATCATAAAAACATAAAATATCATTAGAAAAACAGCAATCATAAAAAAATTGATTTATATACATCAATCACTATATCATTATTAAAAAATATAAATACAATTTTTTCCTTTTTTTTTTTTGACATATACCATGTTTAAATCTTCTTGCAGTTCGTCCTGATCTGTGGACAAACGTAATATCTGTAACAGGACAATTCAGTTGTACAATCAAATCACATTTGTGGAGATCTATACCTCTACTTAATACATCAGTACAAAATATGATAGCATGATTTTTACATTGAACAAATTTGTCAATGCTTTCAATTCTTTGTTTTTGTTCTAATTTGGAATGTATACAAAAAAGACTAATTTTATTTTTTAAAAAGAGATTGGATTTAAACTTTTTGGGTATATTTGATTCTATATTGGGTTCAAAAAATAATAGGCTGAAAAGCCCTTTTAACTCCTTCGCACTCATAATGGTATTGACAAAGACAATTATTTTTTTCACGCCATTTGAATTACTTTCCATATTTTCTTTTTTTTTTTCTTCTAATTGCTCTTCTTTTTGTTGCTCCCTTTGTTCTTGTGTTACTGCGTTTTCAAAAATGTAGGACTTCAGAAAATAGAAAAGAATCATAAGAGTCACTTTTTTTTCACATTTTATAACGTTTAGAGTAAGACCTTCTGGTAAAATGGATTGACTGTTTTCATTAGTATTGGTTTCTGATAGATTTATTAAAAAAGATTTTTCTTTTCTTATATTAATAGAATTAATTAAATTCGCCAATTTATCTTGTTCTATTTTGGCGCACAATCCCAACGTTGCCGATGATAAAAAGGTTTGTAATAATGTTACTCGTTTTTCTAAACAATTATATAAATATTTCGTGATGATTTTGATATTCACTGTAAAAGATGTTTCTACCATTTTGTCTAATTCATCACACACAAAATATCTGACATGTTTCATATTTTGTATATATTTATATCCCTGTTCTTCATTTGCTTCCATATCTATGCTTTGTGGCTTTTCACTTTCTAAAAAGAACCTTAATCTTCCAGGCGTACATATAATTCCTTCTGGTTTTTTATTTATTAATCTTAACTGTTTTCTCATACATATTCCTCCTATAATTGTAATAATATATATATGAGTGTATTTGTTTATTAATTGAAAATGGTTCATAATTTGTAAAGCCAGTTCTCTGGTTGGCACTAAAATTAAGAACCTCAATTTTGAAATGCATTTTTTCTTTTTATCATATTCTGCTAATTTATCCAAAAGGATGTTATTTAATATGGGTAAACAGAATGTTAGTGTTTTTCCAGTTCCTGTTTTGGATATTACAATAATATCTTTTCTTCTGTTGATAGACTCTTTCATTGTTTTGGACTGAATTGCATAAGGACTTAAAAATTGATTATCGTATAAAGATTTAATGATTGTATAAAAAATAGATATTTTTCCTTTATTAGTCCATTTTTGAATATGTTCTTTAAAATCCTTTTTTTTTAATATCTTCAATTTTTCTTCATTTTTCTTAAACGTTTTTATATTAAAACATTTTTTTTCAGTTTTTTTCGTTCCTACATTTTTTGTTCCTACATTTTTCGATCCTACATTTCTCTTTTCTACATTTTTCTTTTCTACATTTTTTTTTTCTACATTTTTCTTTTCAACTTTTTTCTTCTTTAACCTTTTATTGCTTTTTTCTTTTTCACATTTTCCTCTCGTATTCATTTGTTGTTCTTCCTTTTCATCATTTCCTCTTTTCACTACTTCTGTCTTTCTCTTCTTAGTACTTTGTCGTTCCACTTCTTTTTTTTCTTCTTTTGTATTTGTCATTTCTATTGCTCCCCTTTTTTTTCTCCTTTTCTTCTTCTCCGTTTTTTCTCTCATCTGTTTGTTTTCTAATATCGACTCCGACTCCGACTCCAACTCCGACTTTGATTTTGATTTTGGTTTAGACTTTTCCTTTTGCTTTTCTTTTTTATTTGACTTTTTCTTCTCCTTTTTCTTTGATTCTACATCTGATTGTGAATCTGTTTTGGACTTCAAATTCAATTCTAATTCCTTGGATTCTGACTTTCTTTCTGATTTTTGTTCGTTGTCTCCATTTTTTAAATGATCTAAAGACATAACTTTAACATTCTTGACATTTAAACGTTCAATACTTACGAGTCCTTTAGCCCTCAGTCTGCAAGCAAAACAAGTAACAAAGAAAAAAAATATATATAAATATATAGATATATATGAATATATATATATGATCAGAAAAGAACTTCAACTTCAACGAAAGAAGACAAACAAGCAAATGAACAAACACTTCAATACACATAAAACATAAGAATTCAAAAAATTAGAAAAGAAAATGAACACGTCGTTTGTAACAAATATATTGCCTTTATTTTATGAAAAGACGGAAAACACTACTTAATATATAATTACTGATTTTGTAACACTTAAAAAAAAACATTCATTTCATTTATTTAAATAGAAAAAAAATTACTCCTTAAGTAAAGGAAGAGGCAACTGCACTTTTTCATAATTGTTTTGTCTGTTTATGACAGATTTGTTCTTCATTGTTTTTTTTTTTTATGTGTTTTAAAATATGGGCATTTTCAAAATAAGAAAACTATTTGTTTTTAAAATAGATTAACATAAAATAACAACAAAACTAATTTTTTAAGGTCTGCAAAAATTTCGCCATCCAGATTAGCTGAAAGGTCCTACAATGACAAAGTTCATTAACAGAACAATTCACGACAGATGAAAATGCAACAAAAAATGACCCAAATTAAGACCCCAAAAATGACCAAATATACGAACAAAAGAAAAAATGAATAAAAATCAAGTGAAATAAAAATATAGTGGAGGAAAAAAAAATGTGGAGTTAAAAAAAATGGAATGTGAGACGTCATACCATAAAAAGCCAAAGAGTGACAAAAGGGTAAAACTTCAAGAAAAACAAATAATGAATCATATATATACATGCATTTACATATATAATTATGAATTCTCATATAATAAGATGAACTTTTATAATGAAACAAATTTTAAAGAAATGAATGTGTAAAAAATGAATAAAGTTAATAAAACAAATCTTATTAAAAGAAATGAATATGTGATAAATGAATAGATAAACAATATTTTTATAAATACAATGTACAAAAAAATAATAAAGTATAAAAAAATATATTTTTTATCCATTTTTTATGTCAAGTCGAAATAATAAATATTAAAACCTACGAAGATATTAATCTCACAAGGATCGTTTATACAGAATACTTTTTTTTTTTTGTATGCATATTCCATCTTTATAAACACTTCTATGTTATTCCCTTTACATAAAAAAGAGTTTTTTTATTTTGTTTTTCTCCGTCCTATTCTTTTTTCTTACGCACAATACGTTAACATTCCCTTTGTAGTGAGGAAACGTGGATTTAGTAAAACGAGAAAGGAATTCAGAATGAGTGTGAACATTTATAAGAATCGAGTGTTTAAAGTCGAAGATGTGGTGGACGTGTGTGTAAATGGGAAGGATGTGAAAATAGAGAATGGAAGTTTTAGTAGTGAAAGGAAAGGAGGGAACTTGGCAGGAAAGAAAAGGGATGAACAGTTGATGTCTACAGAGAAACATGAAAATGTGGTGGAAAAGGAGGAAAAAGAGAAAAAGAATGATGGAGGAGTGCTGTGGAAATACACTACAGAGGAACTGCAAAGTGTTTATTTTTTTTTTTGATTAACCTTCTTCGGTTTAAACATTGCATAAATGTACCACTACTAGAAAGTATTTGCCATGCAATAAATAATGTGAGAACTTCTGGAATGGATTTGGGGGTCCATTACTATGATGAGAATGTGTGTTTTGATGACAACAGTAGTTTTGTTAGTGTTAATTTAAAAACGTTTCTCGCTCAGAATTTGCAAAATAGCAAACAAGATAAGAGTTGCAGCTTGCGAATTTATGATAGTAGCTTGAGTATTAATGTGGAGAAATGTGGGATATTGTTGTTATATATGTATAAAATATTCAGTTGTTGTAAATTCGTAACATGCTCCCTTTTTCATTTATTGGAAATGTTTCAGATAAATTGCAATATTTTGTTTGATAATGAGTTTAACAATAATTTCAACAACAGTAATATAAGTTCTATAAACAATGTGATTGCAAACATAAAGTTGTTAACACATGATTCGAAGATTGCAAAAGATAAGAAGCGGTCCGAAATGTTCGCTGCTGATGTATTTTCTTTTGTTCATTTTCAGAGTAAGATAAGCGATGAATGTGAATACTTTTTTAGAATTATGAACTCGAATTTTAAGAATTCGTTAAATGAAAATATCCGTAGCGACAAGGGGAGCGTTGCATTTCCTGTAAGTAGTTATTTAAATGTTCTTTCGAAAAATGTAAGTGAGCATTTAAAAGTGCTTGTACAAAGTATTTTGTCCGTCGTCAATAAAGTCGTTCCATTTCATTTAGAAGAGTTCCAAAAGTTTATAAAAAAAAAGAAACGGTTCAGTGGGACCCCGCTGCGAATTTAAGAAAACCCCCTGTACTAGGGATATTTACAGAAGACACAAATGGAGGGTCAAGTTTGCAAAATAACAATAATACGGAAGGTGGTAATCAGGTCAATGAAGTTAGGGAAGAAGGGGATTCCCATCTAATAGGAGGTCTGCGTACACAGTACTTGGCTGAGTTGGAAGACATAAAGAGTCGACTTTCTAAAATAGACAGTATGAAAGCAATTCAACAAGTGAAAGAACTAGCAGATCTGTTTAATGAATTGGTCGTTTTTGTAACTGACATAAGTATACTGACAAACATAATGTACGACATAGAGTGTTATAATGCAGCTGTTAACAAATATAAAAATAAAAAGAAAGTACCAAGTTCTGAATATAATATAGGTATGGGAAGCCAAGATTTTAAACGTTTTGTGTATTCTTTCATTGAGAAAGAATGTGACAATAAACAGGAGCACACGGGTTATAATGAAAGTAGTAGTGGAAATCGAGTTATGAAAGAGAACGAATGTGTTGTACCAAATGGTTCGACGTCAGTTGAAACTGAGGAAGCGTTCGTGAAAAACTCTCTTTTAGTAACAACTGCTTTGTTACCATTTTTAAAAAAGAAATTAAAACCATACAAATACCTACAAGAAGTAAACGAAATATTAGCAGGGAAAAATGTGAACTTCATGTTTAAGACACCGAAAGGAACGAAAGATCATAATGGAGAAGAAATGCAGTTAAGAAACATATTTTTCGATTTTATAAAAAAACAATTTTTTTTGAATGGTGCTGTGGAAATCGACACGCCAATATTTGAATTAAAAGAAACATTAACCAACAAATATGGAGAGGATTCTCAATTAATATATGACTTAAAAGACCAGGGGGGAGAAAACCTTTCACTGCGATATGATTTGACAGTACCTTTATGTCGTTTTTTTAATACGAACAATTTAAATCAAATAAAACGATTTCACATTGGAAAAGTGTACAGAAGAGATGAGCCGAATATGAACAAAGGACGTTATCGGGAATTTTATCAATGTGATTTTGACATAGTAGGAAGGTATGATAAAATAAAAACGGATTTTCATGTATTAATAATGTTTACGCACATATTAAAATGTTTGAAAAAGACAATAGGGAATTTCGTCTGTAAAGTAAATCACAGAAAAGTGTTAGAATATATTTTAATGTCGTCTAATGTAAGTAAGGAAAAATTGAAAACAGTTTCTAGCAGTATTGACAAACTAGATAAAATTTCTTTTGAACAATTTCGAGAGGAGTTAATTAATGTAAAAGGTATCGCCGAAGATTCAGTAGATAAGATTGAAAATTATATCAAAACCTCAAAGAGCTTAGCAACACCATATGATGTGTTGTCATTTTTACAAAAAGACATAACAGATGGGAACAAGTTAGAGGATCTCTATAAAAAAGAAGTGTTTGATGTATTAGATCATATGAAACGTATATTTGATCTTTTGAATTCTTATCAAATATTGGAACAGTTTTCCTTCGATTTATCTTTAGCCCGAGGTTTGGATTATTATACGGGTATTATTTTTGAGTTTGTTCTTCTTTCTGAGAATAATGTGGGTAGTATAGCAGCAGGAGGCAGATACGACGAATTAATGAAAAATAACAGAGGGGAATGTATTCCGGCAGTAGGTGCTTCCATTGGAATCGAAAGAATTATTACCATTGCTACGGATGTTTTGAAGCAAAAACAGGAACAAATAAACCTGAATAAGGAGGATACTGTGGATGGTGACATTAAAACCAACAAAAGTGGAAATGAAAAAGAAAAAATACACATTAAAGATAATATGGTTGATGTGTTGGTGTGTACCATTGGGGATAATTATTTTAACGATGCAGTAAGCGTGTGTAAACAGTTATGGAAAAACAATATTGGTGCTGAATTTATGTATACAGAAAATCCCAAACTTCCCAAGCAAATTGTATATGCACTGGAAAAACAAATTCCTTTAATCATCATAATTGGCGATGAAATAAAAGAAGGAAACTTGAAAATTAAGGATTTAACAAAGGAGAAAAACCGTTCAGACAATGAAAAAGAAATTAAAGTAGTGGACTGTGTTCAGGAGGTAAAGACGTACTTAAAGGAACACATCAGCTGGAGGAACAAAATGGAACAGTTGCTGTTTGAACCTTATGAACAAAATTTTCAGATATAAAACAGAACAAGTGGTCGGTTGTGATTTGTTATGACAATGTTATTTACGGACGGAGTACATATAAATGCATACATATTAATAGTTTCATAATCTTGTCACTTTATATGTTTGAGTATTTATTGTGTGTCAACCAATTGCTGTTACATATATATATATATATATATATATATAATATGAATATATATTTAATATGTATATATCATTCAACCTTTTTGTATATATCCAAAATTTTAATATATAAAAATCGGTTTGCTTACATTTAAGTCCGAGTTCGTTTTTTTTTTTTTTTTTGCACCAAAATGTTAAATGCAAGAACACTTTTTTATTTTCGGTTTGTTCTTTTTTTAAGAAGAAAATGCCAATTCTCTAGCACAGTTTTTTTTTTTTTTTTTTTGTAGTAGTCGTAGTAGTAGTTCTTATTATTATTGCTAAGACAAGACAAAACAGATGTTTTTTCCAGAAAAACTAATACCATATATTAAATGGAACATGTCTATGTATCCACGATGTAACAGAAAAAAGAAAAAATAAAAAAACACACTTTCCTGTATAAAAAAATTCCTCGTATGATTCGATGAAATAAATTAGTTGCAGAATTATATTTTATGAACTAAAAGGAAAAAATACATTTTTCTTTTTTTTTTTTTACCAATGAAGCACTGCATATAATATTTTCTGTGCAGTTTCATCTTATTTTTTTATGTGACAAGACATTTTTTTATATGTTGTTCATTTTCTCCTGAGTGGAACAGAACTTGATATAACAGAAAATGTTTTTTCGAACGCTTTTGTTTGATTATTTGTTCTCACTTTGTACAAATTCTTTAATTTTATAAAAAACAAAAACGCCCCAATGATTGTGAAAATTTGATCTTATCCCTACTGGAAAAAAAAAAAAGAAAAAAAAAAAAGCAGAATGAGAGAAAATTGGAAAACATCATCAGAAGTGGAATGGAACGAACAATTCATCCACGAATTTTGCAACTACTTATACGAAATCGTTGATTTAAAAACATGTCGAGAATTAGAGAAGGAGATAAGAATAGAAACGGGTACATGTGATCGAATGGATGGTTGTAAGAACGCTCGAAGTCCCCATGATGCGCATGATCACAATGTAAAAGAAAAATGCACTGATACGAAAGATGTAAATTTGAATACATATAAATTTAAAAAAGACGAAGATGATATTGTAGGGGAAATATTAGATAACGAAAAAGAAGAAGATGTTATAAAAAAAAGTATTCCATACATTGCGAAAAAAGCTTTTATCGTATATTCCAATGTGGTACGAAAAGCTAAGGAAGAAAATGAATATATGGATGCAGATACCGACAATTTTTTAAGAATGCATATTTTTAAAATCTTACTTACTAAAGTTATAGTTTCGAATGTTCGAAAAAGGGTAAAAGAATTACACTGTAAAAACACAAAGGACATTTCAGGATTAGCGAATCCTTTACATGTAAAGGATAATACTTTAGAAAGTATTACAAATGAAACAATGAGTGATCTAATGAAAAAAGGTGTTGCTGTACAGAAAAATTTTATTGGAAAATCTTTGTGTGAGTTAATTTACAAAGAGTTGCAATTTATTGAATATAATAATCAGTTTAATGAATTTAATACAGAATACGTCAAAATAAGAACAGATTTTTATTGTTGGACATATATTAATAATTTAGACAGGGAAAGACAAAGGGGATTATATAAACTGTTGAAAGCACTAGCTTTACTTCCTTTTGAATTAAATAAGAAAGCAAATTTGTCTTTGCAAATGTGCTCTTTATTTCAGTTTGCCTACTTTGCTCCAGACAAGTCCTTTTTAAAAAAACATTATCAAGGGGGATTTGATATAGCAGACACCGGAAAAAAAATTACATTGATATATATTCCCTATGTACACCCTGACGAGCAAGTAACGCTTAAGGTTTATAAAAGGAGTCACCAAAAAAACAGTCCCTATAAGACGCAGAACAAAAAAGAAGAAACAAAGGTTAATGAAGACATAAAAAATAAAGAAAATGAAAAAGAAAAAGAGAAACATATAGAAAATGAAAAACAAAAAGAGAAACAAATAGAAAATGAAAAACAAAAAGAGAAACAAATAGAAAATGAAAAACAAAAAGAGAAACAAATAGAAAATGAAAAAGAAAAAGACAAAGAAAACGAGACCAAAAAAAAGGATGCTGATGAAATAGAAGAGAAAGAATCACTACTATTGATGTGCAAACCGCAAAGTGATTCACTCATTTTTTTACAAACTAGAAACACTACTTACGAAATATCAAAAACAACGCAAAAGTTTTTTGTAATCAATTTTTGGATTTCTGGTCCAGTCTCACCAGACAAAACAATGTAAACAATGTGTATTAGTACAGGTAAATGTAATCAAATCTAAGAAAAACAAACAAATTGAACGTTTCAAAAAAAAGTCATTTACCTATTTTGGGCGTATTTGCGTATATACATTTTTTCTTTGTGTGCAATACTCCCTGTGTTTCTAATGACACATAAATAGAATAACATTTGATAAACTGACAGGCGTAAAAACGAAGAAAATAAATGATTCTTTTCTATACAACAGAAATGTGCAGCTAACGATTTTTTTTAATTTATTTTTATTTTTTTTAATTTTTTTTTAATTTATTTTGTTTGATTAAAGATGATCCATATATTTTTAGTTACTTCTGCATATTTTTTTTAGTTTTTTTTTTTTTTTTGTGGCTACAGGATTTTTAGTCCACAACACATTTGGAAATTGATATTTCATTTTCCCAGATTTCAAAATGTGTAACGTGCATCTGATTTATGCTTAACAAATTACATACATTTATTTATTTCCATTTTCCTAATTTTTGAAACATGTGAAAATAAATCACTTTTTCTTTTTTGTAATTCTGTTTTTAAACAAGTTAATTGATTTCATTCATTAGTGCTGTGTCAATGACTTTTGCTTATCTATGTTTACCACCAAAGTTGTCGACATTTCTCATATTCATCACGTGAGATATACTAGATTATGACTTTGTAAAGAATTCTGATGATACTTTTGAAAGTAACTATCTTCTAATTATTTTGTGCCAGCGACATTAGAAGTATAATACATGACAAAAAAAAGAAGGCATTTGCACATTTGTAGAAATTGTTTAACTATCTAAAAAAAAAAATCATTCTTCTAAATGGTTCTCCTTTTCTTTCTTATTTTTTTTCTCTTGGCAACATAAAACTTCCAATACATTCCTGCATTTCTCTTTTTAATTCCTATTTTTCCTATAATGTTATAGTATTGTTTCTTTCTTATAGTCTTTAACCAGCTAAATGACAAAACGGGTGTTCTTTTCAATACACTCCATTTGGAAAAATCGTCATATTGATTTGTAACAAAAGATGATTCAGAATAGCATCTATTTATTTTATGTTCATTGTTTCCCCTAATATTCCATTTGATATGTTTCTTACTGTTGTCATCATATAAAAAAGAATTAGTGAATGGGACAAAAAAATTGTGTTCCATTAAGCATACATGTCCTTCTTTTCTTTCTGCTCTGCTTATATCTGCTTCCTCTTTAAAAAGTAAACTCCTTTTCATTAAATAATTCGTATTAGTATCTTCTTTTATTATTTGCAAAGACGAAAAGCAAAATTTCTTTTCCACAAGTTTGTGACCTCTTGATAATAACTGAATCATATTTACAAATTTTAACATTTTAATTGTACCGTTTAAGATAATGAACTGGAGAAAAAATTCTATACAGTGTTACCATTTATAACCAACTGAAAACCCGTTTAATCAGATGAAGGAAAAAGAAAAGGTTGTAACGGATTATATGTAATTTTCCCATTAACGACAAAATGCAAACAAATAAAACGAAACTAATTCCGTTAAAAAAGGTGCAAAGAATATAAGCACCTGTTATTTAATTAGTAAACATCTATTTCGGTTTTTGATGAGAACTGTAAAAAAGAAATTCCTTTTAATGGAATAGAAAATAACTCATCTTTTTCTCCGTTCACATTTCCTCATGGGAATGAAATAAAGAAAGCGTTTATTATTCATTTAAAATGGGCATTATATTTTTCTGATTACAAAATTAGAAGTACTTTTTTTTTCATGTCACGTACATAATTATTTTTTTCTAAAAACAACGGAAAACACAGACAAAACAAAACAAAAACAAAAACAAAAACAAAACAAAAACAAAATGTAACCGTCAGGAAAGTTAATAAGATACCCAATATATAATAACTCAAATTTGAACAACCTTAACAACTTACATGTGCGTCTGTTTGTTTCAATAAGTATACCGACCCTGCAGAGAAATTTATATACCCTATTATATAGCACTTGTTAAAGATAAGAAATTGTAATAGTTCTTTTTTTTTTTCTTTTTTTTTTGTGCCTTTTTCAATAAACAAAAATTTACCAGACAAGAATTGTTACAGCAAAAAGTTAGAAAGAATTTCTCATTATGTGCTTCATTCCATTCTTTTTTGCAACATAATTGCAACATACTAAAAAAAAAAAAAAAACTAAGCAAAGGAGAAATAAGACATAATAAGAACCGTCTACATAATCTACTGTCTGTTTTATTTTTTGCTTTTTTTTTTACTTATTTTCTTAAAAAATAAAAGAAAGACCATAATAAAAAAAATAAAAACATAAATACGTACCACATATTTTATATGATAACTTGTGATTTTCTACAGAAGTACCAAACGACAACAATAGATAAAAATTACACTTTTTATTTTTTCAGATGATTTAACTATTAAATGAGTTTTTTTTTTTTTTTTTGCGCGTTGCAACTCGAAATGGGAAAAGAGAAAAAGGAAAATGTGAAATGATTTCGTGTGAACCCCTATAATTTATAAATTACTAGCAAAAATAATGCGCAAAATAATAAAGTGATCTATTTTTTTTATCTATTTTTTTGGGTTTATTTATATCTACCTTAACACGGAACCCTTTTAAATGAAAAAATATTTTTATCATAGATAATTTCAAGTCCCATTTCATTTAAACAAAAAAAAAGCAAAATATAAATGGAAAAAGGCACAAAATAGATAAAGACAAACCCCCAAAACATTTGGATAAATAATTAATATCTTATATATGTTTCACTCGCAGTATTTCTTTTTTTTCATTTTTTTTTTCCTTTCTGTCTTTTTTGAATCTTTTTTTTTTAATAGTGATGTATTTACAAATCGCACACGGATAAAACTTTTTCTATCGCTTAAAAACAGTTACTTCAAAAAAGAAAAAAAAAACCCAAAATAATATAGCATCATCATCATTTTCATTCCAGTTTATAATATTTGTGCACATCCTTCAAATGAACAAAGTGAAGAAAGACATTTATTTGTTTCATGTCTCATGACATTTATATTTAACATTTATATATATATATTTTTTCTTTTAAAAAAAAAAAAAAATAAGAACTTTTATAAGCATGAATTAAAAAAAAATATATATAATCATAATTTGGATTTTGCACACTAAAAAATTGTTTCATATAAAAAAAAAGTTATTTTTTTTAGAAAATCGAAAAGAGAATTATTTGACAGTAATTAAAAAACTATTTATTGTTATCACAGTTTTACTTGTTTCTTTTTGAGTAAATATATATGATTAAAGAGTTGATCCATCACCGAATGTGTTTTTCTGTTCCTTGTGTATAAAGAAAATTGGTTCTTGTAAAATATTGAAATAGTATCTTATAAACATCAGTACCTTTGACAAAAATGGTAAGAATAAATGCAAAATGGATATAAATAAGAAATATTTTGTTGGTATGTAAAATGGAAGGGTGGGAACTGGTACCTGTTTCATTGCACATATGTGTATCATTAGAAAGATGGACATAGCAGTTTTTGGTGACATTTGTTTTGTTCTTCAAAGTTGAAATGAAACATGTATATTATGTGGTCCATCGTTAGTAAATCGTTTGTGTTTTTTTATTTTTGTTCTTTCCTCGTTTATTAATGTTGAGTATTTTTTTTTATTTCTCCTCCACAGGCTCAAGATAAATTGGAACATCACTATCACCATTTGTTTCATAATAAATTACCTGCAGATGTGGCTGAGGAATTAGCCGCTACGGCTAAGAAATTAGTAGTACCTGGAAAGGGTATCTTGGCTGCTGATGAAGGAGCTCAGACGATAAAGAAACGATTTGACACTATTAAAATTGAGAACAATGTTGAGAATCGAGCAAACTACAGAGATTTGTTATTTGGTGCTAAAGGTTTGGGAAAATTCATTTCTGGAGTTATTTTATTTGAGGAGACCTTGTTTCAAAAAAATGAAGCAGGTGTGCAACTAGTAAAATTATTACATGAGGAAGGTATAATTCCAGGAATTAAAGTTGATAAGGGATTGGTGGATCTTCCTCGATCTGACCATGAAAAGGCAACGCAGGGTTTAGATGGCTTAGCTGAACGATGCCAGGAATATTACAAAGCTGGTGCTCGATTTGCTAAATGGAGAGCAGTTGTAAATGTTGATATAGAACATGGAAAACCCTCCGAGTTGTCTATTCGAGAAACTGCTTGGACTTTGGCTAGATATGCTTCTATTTGTCAGCATCACAGAATTGTACCCATTGTTGAACCAGAAGTTTTAGCAGATGGAAATCACGGTATTGAAGTCTGTGCTCACGTGACTGAAAGAGTATTACATCATGTTTTTGAGGCATTACATCACCATGGTGTTTTATTAGAAGGTGCTTTATTAAAACCAAATATGGTGACCCCTGGTTATGAGTGTCCAAACAAGGCATCACCACATGATGTAGCTTTTTTCACTGTTAGAACTTTGAAAAGATCTGTGCCACCAGCATTACCCGGTGTTGTCTTTTTGTCAGGAGGTCAATCAGAAGAAGAAGCCACTCTTAATTTGAATGCTATTAATGCTTTGGGACCACACCCATGGGCATTGACATTTTCTTTCGCAAGAGCTTTACAAAACTCTGTATTGCTTACTTGGCAAGGAAAGAAAGAGAATGTTGCTAAAGCAAGAGAAGTTTTGTTAAAAAGAGCTGAAGCAAACTCACAAGCCACTCATGGAAAATACGAAGGAGGGGCTGCAGGTGGTCATGCTACAGCTTCATTATACGAAAAGAAATATGTGTATTAAAATTATGGTATATTATTATAAC
>LSRZ01000007.1:32920-70582 GCA_001625125.1 Haemoproteus tartakovskyi | reverse complement strand
TAAAAAAGAAAGATAAAAAAATATAGAAATGAAAGAAAATATGCAAAATTATGTCAAGATTAAAGAAGTTATATTTTAATATATATATAAAAAAAAAAGTAGAATAAAATATATATATTTTTTTAATATATATATTTTTTTAATATATATTTTTTTTAATATATATATTTTTTTAATATATATTTTTTTTTAATATATATTTTTTTTAATATATATATTTTTTTAATATATATTTTTTTTAGATGATTTGTAAATTTTTATTATTTTATATTTTTGCTCTCCCACCTCTTTGCAAGAATAGAACATAATGTAGAATAAATAATTATTTTAAACATATATAAAATATATATATAGATATATAGATATGTTTCATCATGGCTTATTTTTTACAGTTTTTATATCCACAGTTGTTTTGTTGTTCTTTATATTCTACCTTGTTCTTTCTTTTTATAGTTCCATTTTTTCTTGTACCCCTATTATTACTTCTTCATTTATGGATACAGATACATGTGTACCAATACCATATCCTGAACCGAAAACAAAAATAACATATTACGATTCTGCTCATAAAATCGACAAAGAACATTTATACACACATGTGGCGAAACCTATTCTTCAAGATTTTGTGATTTCTGTAGAATTAAATGAAAATGCATCTAGTAAAGACAGAAAAATGTTGTTGTCAAAACAACGATATTTCATGAAAGTAAGAGGTAATTGGTCAGAGTACCCATTAAAGAAGTTAGAAGATATCTGTATAGGATTTCTTCATATACCGAATGATAAACCGGATGTACCTAATAAGTTTAATAAGTCGAATAAATCTACTAAATCTACTAAATCGAATAAATCTACTAAATCGAATAATTCTTCCGAAGAAAAGGGAACAGATGATGAATTAATAAAAGAGGAACCAAGTTATTGTGAAAATGTGTTTTCATCAGCAGAAGCTTATGTAACATGTTATAAAGAAAATAACTATGCGGTGAAAAATCTATTTCTGTATTTTGAAATATCAATAACTTATTTAAAAGCACTTATCTCTTTTTACAATATTCCAGTTGTTATAAATTCAGAAAACGACATTATTTATTTAACCAATTCCTCAAAAAAAGAACCAACAGAAGAAAAAGAAAATTTAAATTTACATGTATGTTACCAGTCTAGTATGGAAAAAGATATATATCTAGGGAAAGTTACATTTAATGCACATCCTTTAAATGTCGAAAACAATTTAACAGAAGATGATAATATATATACACATTCTTTTCTAACAAATAACTGGAATTATAATTTCTTTGTTAACGGAAAATATTTAACGAGTTATAATCGTATATCTTTTATAAACACTCCGAAAGAAACAAAAAATGTAAACTGCGGACCATTTTGGGATTATGCAGTTCTAGGTGCCGGACCCTCTTATAAACAAAAAAAAAGTAAAGAAAATCTTATTGATCATTCTCACAAATATGTCTTTTCCAATATTATATCAAATGATTATTTTATTCCCTTTTTTAAAAATGATGAATTAAAATCCATATATAAATATACTCTCTGTTTCTATTCTGATGAAAATGACTTCGAAGGAATGCCAATCAAAATTATACATTTTTCTACGAACACCACTGATTCAGTTGTTCTTATTTTATTAATCATTTTTATAATTGTTTTTTTCCCTTTAATATTTTACTTAACTGTTTTATGTGTACACGTAAAAATCACGTTTTTAAATTCCGGATTAAATAAGTTACAACTCATGAATAGAAAAGACGAAATTGAAGAACGATTAAAAACTGAGCTAAATTTAGACGAATATGAAATATCCAGCTAAATGAAATAAAAAAACAACAATCATTTTTTTAGGAGGAAGAGGAAGAGGAAGAGGATGGAAAGAGAAGAAAAGTGGCACACCATTTTTATTCGACATATATCATTTCAAAACATGTAGTATATATATATGTATTTGATGTTTCGGTTGAAAAGTAGTGTCACTTTGTTTTCAAATTTTGCAAGAAAGAATTTAAGTATCGTCTACATATTTTTCTTTTATGAAAAGGCAGTAGATAAAAAAAGATAACAAAATTGTTTTTTATTATTTTGAAATAATATTTGTATTTTTTTTTTGTAAGTGGTCGAGCTCGCAAAAATTAAAAAGCGACATACCTTATAAAAATCTTTTAAAAAATTGCATATTCTGATTATATATTATATTTCGAATTTTCCATATATTCTGCATATCATTTCAAATTTTCAATGAAATATATTCTTCAATTAACTTTTTTTTTTCTTTTTTTCTTTTTTTTGTTTGTGTGTGTGCCTTATATATTGTTTATTTCAGATTCTATTTTGCACTTCAATATATAAGCACATATAATTAACAAATGTTCTATTATTTTTTATTATTCTCTCTTTTTATGTAAATACGAAATATATTTTTAATTTAGTATATATCCATTATGTACTAAACCTTAATTTTCTTATTTATGAAAAGTATTTTATTTTTTATTTTTTTGATGTTCCGATCTTAAATTTAAAAACAATTTATAATGGTGTTAATTTTTTTTTTATTTGTGTATGACTCTTTTACTAGATGTACAAGCACATCGTCTTAAAATAAGATAAATAAAATTATCATTCACAACATAATACAATGAACCATTTGTTTTAATGCATATAAAACAATTATATAATTATAAATATATACATATAGATATATAAATATAAATATATAAATATAAATATATATACTTATATGAATACGTAGCAATATTATATTCATTTAGTACATATATAAAAATATGTTATCAAAGATTTTTTTTTTTGTTGTTTTTTTTTTGTTTTTTGTTTTTTCTTTCTACCTAGAATTCAATATACACCGAATTAGTTGTGTCGAGATATTTATCCAAAGGGATTTCATCTATTGTATTATTTTCCATTTCTTTATTATGCACATTTATTATTTCCCCAATAATTGTAGAATTAATATATCCCAATTTTTTCAATTCATGTAATATAGATTCTGCATCTTCTTTTGATACAATTGCTAGTAATCCCCCACTGGTTTGTGGATCAAAAAGAACTCCATATTTTTCATGAGCCAAAGCTTCTTCTAAATTTATTATGTTGTTACATAAAAAATGATTTTTTTTAAACATCGAAGAATAAATATTCATTTCAATACATTCCTTTACACCATCAACAACTGGAATTTTGTTCAAAAACAGTTTTGCTCCAATGTAATTTTTATATACTTTTGTTTTTTCCTTCATAATGAAATATTCCTCCATTGTTTCTTTAGTACCTTTTGTATTTGCTTTTGTAGTAGCCTCTTCTGTAGTTTCCTTTGTCTCTAATAATGTTGATTTTCCTCTATTATTATTATTATTATTACTATTATTATTATTACCAGTTACATTGTTTGTTTTTTGTGGCATAAGGTTGTTCTTATCCTTTTCCTTGTCTAAAACAAAAAATTTATTATACATATAAACAGCTTTTCTAGAACATTTAATTACTTCATTTAAATGCCCCATAATACCAAAACCTGTTACATCAGTACATGCCTTTGCATTTCTTTTTAAAAAGAGTAATCCACTTTCTTTATTCGACATTAACATTTCATCAAGACAGTTGTAAATCCATCTGCCTTTTGCTTTTTTTTCTATATTAGCAGCCATTATAAATCCAAAACCAAACCGTTTTGTTGTAATTATAACATCACCTGGTTTTATATATTTGTTTCCTTTTGGTAAAAATTTATAATTTTCCATTAACCATTCATATTTTTTAAACTCTTCAAATTCACTTTTACACGAAATTTGTGTATTCAAAAATTCCATTTTGTATATATTTTCATCTGAACTTGTTTCATTTTTTCTTTTCAAATTCATTTCTCTTAATTGTTCCTCTATTCTATCAATTTCCCCTGTTACTGCTAATCCTACGTAATTTTCGGTCCCAGCACAAGTATGACCTCCACTTAAAACACAACATTCTTCTCTTAATTTATTACAACATCCTGTCAATATATTTTGTATTCTCTGTTGCAATTTCCTTTCTATATTATCCTTTACAATTAAAACACACAATGCACATATTCCTTTTCCACCCATACTGTACACATCGGATAAACAATGTATGGCAATAACTTCTCCTAATATATATTCGTCATCAATAAAAGATTTAAAAAAATCAATAGTCTGAACAAGAGCAGAAGAATTGTTATCTGTCCCTACCTTTCCACTAGGAACAAAAATGCAACAATCATCAGATCCTTCTACTCCTAAAAATACATTATCCGAATTATAAATATTTAAATTCCTTAAAGATTTAGATAATACATTTGATGGTACTTTTGATCCACATCCACCACATGTAGTTCTGTTTACTATCTTATTTATGCTTTCTTTAATATATGAATACATGTTTTGTATCTGTTTATTATTTCTTATATCATGTTGTTCCACTGTATTGTTTTCTATTATTATATTGTTCCATTTGTTTTTGTTTCCTTTATTTATTTGAAAAATCGTTTTTTTCTTCACAAGCAATCTCTTTTCATATTCTTTTTGATAGCACTCATATATGTACTTAGGCATATCTACTGTATTTTCAATTTCACTTCCCTTACTAATTCTACAATTGTTTTTTTCTTCATTTTTTTTTTCTTGCTTTTGTAGCTGTTGTTGTTGTTGTTGTTGTTGTTGTTGTTGTTGTAGTTGTTGTTCTTCTTGTTCTTGTTGTTGTTGTTGTTGTTGTTCATTTATATTTTCAATTTCTTTAGAATTTTCTTTTTTATTATTAGTATCTATTATGTTCACATTGACATATTTTTCTACCTTTTCTACAATAGTTTGTGCAGACAAAAAAACGGAACTTATAAAATGAATGTATAAGTACAGTACTGTAATTATCAGCCAACAAATGAACATCTGATTTTCTTTTTTCTTTTTTTTCTCTAACAAATAATTCTTTGCCTTTATGTTATACTCTTTTAACAATTTTAATTGCTTTTTTAAAAATTTGTTATTATTTAAAAACACGAAAACAACTTTCAACCATTTACTAAAAAAACAGGACATCTGCTTTTCATTAAAGTCCTTGTTCGTTTTCATATATTCGAAATTATTACATTTATTACTAACACATAAATTGGTTTTCTTTTTTCCCCCCTTTGCACTTATATCTTCTAAACTCGTATACGTTGTTTTATTTATTTTGTTGAATATATCTAAATACACTGTTTTTGAGAAATAAGAATTTTTTTCTTGTCCCAGTTCGTTAATAAAATATAAAAAATCATTATGCTCATTTTTCTTGAAGTTACATAAAAACTCATCTAAATTTTTTTGCAAATTAGAAGCATAAAAAAAAGAAGGATACATCAAATTTGTTACATTAAATAATTCGTCAAATTTTAAAGTATTAACTACTTCCGTTTCATTCTCATATTTTATATATTTTTCAAAAACATTTTCTGTATGAATTTCAATTACCTTTTTTATAAATACATAATTTTCACAAAAATCGATCTTTTCTAATTTCAAATACATTGCATATATAACATCTACCGAATTACTTATTTTTTTTACGTTTTTTAAAATCTCAAAATATAAATTCTTTCCAAAATCGGAACCGTCATTTAATAAAACAAATGTTAATTTCGTATTATTTCTTTTAATTCCAATATCAGCTTTCGTGAAACTTTCAGTTGTGTTTGTACTTTCTATTTTGTTTATACTGTCCCTTTTGTTTGTATTTTCCGTCATGTTTGTACTTTCTGTTTTCTTTGTATTTTCTTTTGTATCTCCAATTTTATCTGTATTGGAGTTTTTTTTTACTGAATCTTTTAACAAACAATTGTTTTTCACATTTGTTTTTATTTCTCTTTCTATTTCCTTTACAAGATTCGACCTAATTGTATTCACTATTTTTTTAATATTTGTTTTATGTAGTTCTTTTTGTATAGCTTTCTGATTGTGTTCTTCTTTATCATTCTTCTTTGTCTTCTCATCTTTTTCATGTTTCTCATCTTTTTCATCTTTTTCATTTTTCTCGTCTTTTATTTCTCTTTCTTTTTCATTTGATGTGTTGTCCAATTTTTCTTGTTGTATGTATTTATATAGTTCAAAAATAATATCAACATAAATATCGTTTAATGAAAACCACTCTTTAAAAGTTGAAACCTTTATATTCTTATTAAAGAAAAGTTTCCATTCATAATATGCCTGTACATTTGTTTGTCTTTTTTCATTTTTGCTTGCTTCAATTAAAGCCAAATAAATAATATGAGAATCATAAAATAAAAGTTCTTTACTATGAAAATTACAAATACTATCATTGCTCCTCCAATCATAATATTGACAACCAACAAATTGCATATCAAATATTACAAAATCATAATTTAATGGATTTCTTTTTAAAAAATAGATCTGTTTATTTTCTGTATCTATTCTACATATCCCACCATTTATAAAAAGAATATTTCTTTTTTTACAAAATAAATAAACGTCTTCATATTTTTTTTTTACATATTTCGATATCCTGAACAGTCTCATCCAAAAAACGAAAACAATTTTCGCATATTACTATAATGTTAACACCTTTCAAAACATTCTCTTTTAAAAACAAGTCAATGAATTTCTTACTTCTTATACCAAAACCAATAATAACAATGTCAATCACCGGATCAATTTTCTTACATATCCACATCTTGAAAAAACAAAAATGAAAAACTACAAACAACAAATATAAATAACTATAAATAATTATAAATAACTATAAATAATTATAAATAACTATAAATAATTATAAATAACTATAAATAATTATAAATAACTATAAATAAAAACTATGGAGTATATAACAAAGGTATAGGTTTAAAAAAAGAAAAATATAATGCATCTGTTAGGTTAAAGAAGAAAAAAAATATATATAATAAGACACATAAAAACTCATAAGCAATAATAAAAAGGATTAAGAAAAAAAAAAAAATAAAAAAGAGAAAAAAAAAAAAGAACAAAGCAAAAAAATTATAATAATTATAATAATAATAATAATAATAATTCCAGAACTCACCAAGGGCAATTGTAGCTATGATAATGTCACATAGGGTTGACAAAAAAATAAGAAAACAAGATATAACTAAGTCAAAAATAAAATATACATACATATATAAAAAAAGAGAAAAAACAAAACATCTTTATATGTTTGCTTATAATACAGTTCAAATTTTAACCACTCCAAAAGAAAAAATTACACCAACTACATAAAATAAAACCAACCTTCACATTTGTACATAAATGGATATTTGTAATAGAAAATACAAATCAAACACTTAATTATGTATTGTGAAAAAAGAGAGATACAAAATATATAAATCACGGTAAATATTAATCAATTATTTCTCTGATAAATTAAAAAAGATTCTGCACATATGCCCTTGCACATTTGCAAATGTTTCCTTTTTTTTTTTTGGTATTTTGATAAACTAGTGAAATTCTTTTTATAACATGAAATATAATGAGATTAAGAAAAAAATGCATCCTTAAAATTGTGCCACATGCGTTATAATTTCAAACTATTTTTTTATAAAAAAAAAATAATTCTTAAAAAAAAAAAAAATATAGATCAATGTTTTCTCATTTTTGAAACGCTTAAAAATATATCATTCTTTTAATTACCTCTCTGAAATTCACTTCTTTTTTTAAGATACTGTTTTAAAAAATTTCGTCAAAAAAAAAGGGATTTAAAAAATATTTAAAAAAATCAAAAAAAAAAAATCAAAAAAGAAAAAAAGAAAAAAACTTTTATCGAGAATCTATACTAACAAAATTGCAACAATAATTTAAAAAAAAAAAAAAAAAAATGTGTAATCAAATTGTTTAATAAAAAAGTACAGCAAAATTGAACAGACAAAAAATGTTTTGCTTTCAATTTTAAAAAAGGGCTATATTAATAATTACGATAATAATAGTTTAGTTTAGTTTATTTTTCTTTTACTGTATTCTTCATCAGCCCTCTATATATTTGTTGAGTATATTTTGTAACAAATTCGAAAAAAGATCTTTCTTTTGTAATTTCCAAAAGCATTTAAAATTTATTAGCAATTTTTGTAGTACATCAATAAATCTCTTTTTATGCAAAATTTCACATAAATCATTTAAAATATATAAAAGAAATTTATATAAATATTTTTCATAATCAGAATTATGAACCTGAGAATTAGTGATATCAACATCAATATCCTTGTTGACATCATCACTAATATCATTATTAGTATCACATTTGTGACTTTCTAAGATATTCATGAAATGAGATATATAACAATTGAATATTTTTTTCACATATAAATAAAAATGAAAATGTTCTTCATTTTTTTGATTAATAGTATATAAACGATTACAAATGCAAATATAGCAAAGGGAATGATGAGCACACTCCATGAAATAATTTACATTCTGCGTGTGTGCATTTTGTTTTTCTTTTACATCACTGTATATTGTTATACAAAACTTGTAACAACAAGTCATTTTTTGATTTTTTTCTATTTCGGTTTCTGCTTCTTCTTTGATTTCTGTTTCTGCTTCTGCTTCGATTTCGGTTTCTGTTTCTGCTTCTGTTCCTGATCCTGCTTCTGTTTTTACTTGTACTTTTACTTCTATTTCTTTCTCTGTCCCCTTCCCCTTCCCTTTTTCTTTTTCCTTTGATACCTCTGCTTCTATATATGCATCCAGTTCTGTTTTTACATTTACTTTCATGTTAATAATACTATCAAACATATTTATGTGTTCTAATTCTACTGTTTCTTTTCTTTGGTTATATTTCTCTATATTTGCATCAATGGAATTAGTTCTTTTTTTTACTATAATATTTGGATATAAGTCTGTAATTTTATAATTTCGCATAGATCTTGATCTTATAAATTTTATATTTTGAGTTAAAGAAAGAAGAGGATGAAAACAATTATTCCGATTTTGTGTTTTCTTTGTTCCTTTTATTATTTTAGTAGTTCTATTTATTAATTGGTTTTTTGTTTGTACTTCATTTATGTTTTTAATAAAGTAAGATAATATATCTTTCGTATTGTCACAAATATCATTAGTGTTTTTTTTTTTTCGAACATTAGTAGAATTGTAAGTACTACTTGATTTTAACGTAACAAATCCTTCTATATAATCTGTTATTTTTTTTTCATATGTTTCTTCGTTTTTTATTATACCCGTTTTTCTCTTTTTCCTTTTTATTTTGGACTCTCCTTCATTAGAATTACAACTACTATTATGTTTTCTGTTGTTGCTATTTTTTGGTTTTTTGTTCAACAATTTTTTCTTCCTTTCTTTTTCATTTTCTTTTCCTTTTTCTTTTTTGCCTTCTTCTTTTCCTTTTTCTTTTTCTTTTTCTTTTCCTTCCCAATGAACCAACTCTTCATTAGTATTAGTTTCCTTTATGTAATTATTTTCCATTTTTTGCTGAGTACTATCATTTAAATAAGACAATGACAAAGTGTCGTTTTTGCTATTTTTAGACATTGTGATAATAGTACTTGTATTTTTCCTTTTCACCGTATTTGCAAAATAATGCAAAATAGTTTTGTTATTAGGATGTGATACTTCTTTTATTATATCAAAACAAGTCAACTGTACTCCTCTCAGATCTTCTAATTTATGCATAATATATTGGAACTTAAAAATTACTTTAAAAAAATAAACAAAAAAAAAATTGGTATGATTATTTAATTTAATTTGACTTTTTAAATTAATCACTTTTCCCCTTCCTAAATATTTAGCAGGATCTACATTTTCATTTTCTTCTCTTAAAAAAAAATTCATACTTAAATTTTTCGCTTTCGAATTTTTTATTTTTAACCTTAAATATAATTGTTTTGTCATAAAATAAATAAGATAATAAAAATCATTTATTTTGTTAAATCGAATTCCATAATTAGCTCGGATACTCATACTTTTTGTTTCATTTAAATTTTCATTAATACCTGTGTTTTGATTTGATTCCATCTTATTCTCCCCATTCAAAAAAATTGTATTCTTATTCTTATTCTTATTCTTCCTATTATTATTATTATTATTATTATTACTACCATTATTACTACCATTATTACTAATAATATTGTTATCCTTATAATTATCTTCGTCACTATTATTTTCGTTATCACTGTTTTTGTTCTCATAATATACACTTTCATTATTATTTATATTGTTCGTTTTATTTTTAACAAACCAATTGATATAGGATTCGTTATTTAAATAATATATATTAAAATCGACAAACTTTCCTTTCATATAATTATATTTTTTTAAAATATCAAAATAAAAATTATTTTTTAAATAAAAAAAAAAATATTTGCTTACAGGATGCACGATTTTGTCAAAAAAAGTGTTCAGTATAGTTTCCAAATTATTTTGGTGTAAATTCATAAATTTTTCAAAAACATTTTCCACCTCTTCATCTTTCTGTTTCACATGTTTCAAAAATGCTACATCGATATATTCTGCTTGTGTTTCTTCTTTTTCATCTTCTCCAAAATCTCTTTTCCTCTTTTTTTCTTCAAATTTCACATACACATCAAATAGGTTTTCAATATCCAATTCTAATTCGACATCTACTTCATTTGCTTGTTTTATTCCTATTTCATTTGTATCACCTATTGTTTCTTTTTTATGTTCGTAAATGTAATTGTCTGTAGATTCTTCTTTTTTTTTGAACTTTTCTCTTTTTCTTCATCTTCTTTTGTCTCATCTGTTGTCTCATTTTTTGTCATATCCTTTGTCCCATCTTTGGTCTCATTTTTTGTCTCATCTTTTGTTTCATTTTTTGTTTCATTTGTTGTCTCATCTTTTGTGTTATTTGTTGTCTCATCTGTTGTCTCATTTTTTGTTTCATTTGTTGTCTCATCTTTTGTTTCATTTTTTGTTTCATTTTTTGTCTCATCTTTTGTTATATCCTTTGTCTCATTTTTGGTCTCATTTTTTGTCTCATCTGTAACCTCATTTTTCTGTTTCTGTTTTTCATTTCTCTTTTTTCTTTTCTGCTGCATTCTCTCCTTTTTCCAGTCGATATACTTCCTTAAAAATATACAAAAATGATGATAAAAATCAAAAAATAAAAAACGTTTTTTACAAAACTTCACAGCGTGTCTGGCCACTTCTAATTTATCTGATATTCCAATAGTGACGTTCAATCTTGTTAAATTATAAATGTCATTAGAAATCTGTTTTGCAATTGTAAATATTTCTTCTTCTTTTGTATAAAACAATTGAACCACCGACTCATCCACTGAACTTACTTTAATATTCTTTGAATAATTCATTAATACTAATAACATTAAAAAACTACATTTTAAAATATTAGAAAAATCGTAACGTATAAAATGGATAGTTTTATGAAGAATTCTAGTAGCATCCATTTTCAACATTCCTTTATAAATTTTATTTTTCGCAGCCCAATAATTAATTGAACTGATCATACCAAAACTATCTTCTTTTTTAGTACTATGACATACACAAAAAATAGAATTATTTATATTTTTATCTCCATAAGAAATTGGGAAACTATTCACTTTGTCATTATTGTTTTTATTTATACTAGCATTTAAAAAATAGTAATCAAAATCTATATATAAGTAAGCACATTTCTTTTCTGTTGTTAATTGTATATCATTAAAATCAAAAAGCGCTTTTGTTATATAACTCCAGTTTCCCAAAATATATAATCGAGAATTGTTAAAATATCCACTAATACTATCAATCAATTTGTCAGACATTTCTTCATCTCCATCTTCTTTTGTATCATTATTTTCCATACTACAATTTTGTTTTGACACATCAAACTTTTTCTTTAAAACCATATTAAAAAAAAAATGAATGAAATCATTTTCCCATATATTTCTAATTTTTAAATTTAATTTACTTTTATTTTTAATCCAACTTATTTCTTCTTCTGTTAAATAATTTAATATTCTATGCTTTCTTGCAAATTCTTCAAAGTTATTTTTATTTAAATATAAATCAGATGTAGTACAAAATATCGTTTCTTTACGTTCTTTATCACAGTAGTATTTATATAGTCTTGAAAAATAATTACTGTAATTAGTAATTATATATTTTTTCAACTCATCATAACTCATTTCCATAAGTAATGTCTTCATCTTTTCATTTGATTCTTTCTCTTCTGTTGTGCTAGGATCGTTTTCTTCCGTTTGCTCCTTCTTCTTTTTCTCCTGTTCCTGTTCCTTCTCCATCTCCTGTTCTTGTTCCTCATTTCTTTCATTTGCTTCCTTTTGACCGTTTTTCAAATTATTTCCATTATTTCCTTCACTGGGACAATACTTCACCTCGTCTTCTTCAAGATTTAGTGTTTGGTCTTTATTCAAATCTTGTACACTTTTTTTTTCGATTGTTTCTTTATTTTCTGAGTTCTTGTCTTTACTCTTACTACAATTTGTCTGGGACCTTTTTCTTTGTTTGTTAAGCGGAAAAAATTCCGTAATTTGTCTCGAATTGTAACGTAGTGTTTTAGGTAAATACAATTGTTCACATAAGCGACTATTTGCTTTAACACAATCAAATACATATGTGTCTTCTATTATGAAAACTTTAGATCTTTTTACTTTTCTTTTAAAATCTGCATATTTTTTATTTCCTAAAGCCATATTATTACTAATTATATGTGTCACTTCACCAGTTAAAATATTATGTATTCTTCCTCCATTTTGAACAATTAAAATTTCTAAATTTTCTTTTTTGTTAATATAAGAGTTATGTACTGGTGTCGAAGTTGTATATGTTAATTCCCCATTTGTATTGTAACACGTTTTCGATGCACTTGGATTCGTATATATTGTATTGGTTTCGTCATAACGACATTCATTTCTTATAGGAGTCTTATTTAATACACCGTTTCGTTCTAAACTGTCACTTACAAATAAGGGGTCGTCAAAATAATTACTTTGAAATACTTCTGTTGCACAATATGCTTCTTCATTTTCATTTTCATTTTCGTTCTCTTTTTCTTTTTCTTTTTCTTTTTCATTTTCTGACTCTGATAAACGTTCCCTTTTCACCCGTGGATAAGCCCATTCTTTTAAAGGTGTATTGGTACTACTAATATTTCCAATAGTTGAAAGGCTTATAAGGTCATCAATGTAAAAATTACAGTTTGTAAAAATGCGAGAATTAGTTAAAGAAAAATTCTTAGCACTTTCTTCAATTTCTACGTTATATTTTTTTGTGTAAGATCGCGGTGTTCTCTTCTCTTTATTTCGAAGGTAAGCACCCATGCTTCTAGTCCCGCCATATTCCATATCCATTTCAGAACACAATGGATTAAAAGGAAAAAAACACAGTGGGAAAGAAAATGAACTAATAATAAAGGCCGATAAAAGAAAAAGGTGCAATATATTGTATACAATCTATATTGCATCTTCCCACATAATTTATTTAAACAACCCATTCACGAAATCATGCAAATTTTATATAATAAAGATTAGATAATAGTACTTATTTCATTGCCAATAGAATTGTACTTCCTTTTTAAAAAAAAATAAGGAAATATGATAATTTTTTTTTTTTTTTTATTATATTTTACAAGTAAATCACCGGTTGAGGTAATAGTGTGGTTTTGAGACAACCGAATATACATTTTAAAGCAAAAAAAAAAACACAAAACAATAAAAACCTGGAAATTCCTTTTTTCTTACAGCACACCTTTCCTTTGGTTCAAAAAAAAATTCAATCTCTTATGCTTCAATGAAAAGGATATATGCGGGACATAAAAAGACGCAACATATATTTAAATCGGTTCATTCAAACTGTTTCATTCTTTTATAAACAGAAAATGAGCAACACAACCCTCCTAGCGATAGCATAATTTGATTCTTGCAATGAAACTACTTACTGTTTTTCTTTTTTCTTTTTTTCCTTTCATTTTTCTGTTTTTCTTTTACTAATGTTTTTTTTTTTTACATTTATTATTTTACATTTTTTTATTTTACATTTTTTTATTTTTACATTTTTATATTTTTCCATTTGAATTTTTTTCATTTAAAATTTATCATTTTATATTTTTCGTTTTATTTTGTTTTTATTATTTTATATTTTACGTTTTATATATTCCATTCGAAAATTGTCATTTAAAATTTCTCATTTTATATTTTTCGTTTTATTTTGTTTTTATTATTTTATATTTTATATTTTATCATTTTATATTTTTCATTTTTTATTTTTTTATTATTTCACTTTTTACGTATGTTTTATTTGCATTCATCTTTTACTAGTTTTTTTTTTTTTTTTTTCTTCGATGATAGAATTGTGCAACTAACGCTTTTAAAAAGGAGTGTTGCATAAAAGAAGGATGTTTGTCATGCTATAGTTGTAGAATAATATTCTAGAAACACCTATATGATTTTTCACCATTTTTAATGTTGACCCATTTAAATGCTTTTTTTTTTGTTTATCTTCCTATGGTTCTTTTTGTTTACACTTCTTTTTATATTTGAATATGTGTAGAAGTTAGCGTGTGAAAATTTATTGTGTTCTATAATTTTTTTTTTTTTTTTTTTCTATTAGAATAATGTATATATAAAAAAAATGTCATTCAGTTGACTATACGTGTCCTTGTTAGTTTACTATTATATATATATATATATTTTTTTTTTATATGATTTTTTCCATTTTTCTATTTTTCAAATTTTTTAAATTCTTCAACTTCTTCCATTTTTTTTTTTTTTTAACCATTCTTCTTTATTACATAAAAATGAAATTGTTTGCCATTATTTTAACGAGACATGTAGATGATGTTATTTTTCTTTGTAACGCAACTAATTTAAGCGCGTAAAAAGAAAAAAGAAAACATTTAAGGAATTGTATGAAATTTCGATTCTAACTTTTTATATCTAACTTTTTATATCTAATCTGTTATATCTAATCTGTGTGAAAAAAAAACAGGAATTTACCTGAATGAATAAATTTATATACTTTTTCTCTTTTTTCTATTTTTTTTTTTTTGAGTTTTTTTTTTTTTTTTATAGTTACTCGTATATTAAAAAAAAGGCATTTAAAGAAGGAATTTTTTTCTTGGCAAGAACTGTTCCATCCAGGGTTTGCAACAAATAAAGGAAATTAAGAAGTATTATTGTTTGTGTACATTCATTTTATTTCCTTTATGTGTTTCTTTCTTCTGTTTCATTTGTACGTTCCTCTTTTTTACATCGCTTCGGCGAAATAATTTTTTTGAATAATTAGATAGACTTCGATGCTAGGGAAATAATTAGTCATGAAAATAACACCGCTTATGTTTTTAAATATGCAAATGGAATTTGTCCAATAGTTGTAACTACAAATGATTATCCTGAAAGGTGTGTCCACTTTTAGATTTCTTTATTGATAGCTTGTTTTTTTCTTTTTTTCCAATATTTCTTTGTTTCCTCTCCTATATATGTGTATATATTTTCTGTATGTTTTCCTTCTGTTTTCATTTCCCAAAATAAATAGTTCATTTTTATTTGTCCCTTTCACAACTATTTGACACGTTTCATTTTCCGTCTTCTATTTAGAGTGGCATTTTATATGATTAATGAAATTTACTTACATTTCATACAAACGATTTCGAAAAATGAATGGGAGGATGTCAGGCAAGACAACAAGATAAATTTCGATTTACAAAGCTATATAGAGAAGTACAAGGTACGTATTCAATTCATTATTAAACAAAAATTTATTTGATAGAACATATCGGATTAGGAAATAATATTATACAATATAATGGGATATAATGGAATAAAATAAAATGCGATAAAAAATATCAATACCAGTCCAATAATTTGTTTTTTTCTGTCTATATATCTGTATACATATATACGCACCTATGTCATATTTTCTTTTCTTTTGTTTTGGATTTACTTTTAGGATCCATTAACTTGTGATGCCATAACTCAAACAAATTTAAAAATTAATGACAACATAGTAAGTGGAAAAAAAGAAAACGGCAAAATATGAGACACTTCAACAAATGAAACGAAAAAGAAGGAAACAACATTATAAAATGACATTTGGTTGTGTCTTATTTCATACATAAAAAAATACTCTCAACAAAAAAGAGAGGATATTTCTGGAGCACATTCTTTGCTTTCATTTAATTTTGAAAAAATAAGTGATCTATTTTATCATTTTTTATTTATTTTTTTTCACCTTTATTTTTTATTATGCCTATTAAGGAAAAAGTTCGAATTTCTATGGACACCCTTCTTAAAAACCGTGAAAATTTGGATGTGCTAGTAGATAAAAGCAAAGATCTGTCAGGTATAAAAAACTACCTTTTTATTTTGCTTTTTTTTTTTTATTGTACTTATAGATTAATTTTCGAATTTTCACCTTTTTTTTCTTTTCCTTTTTTTCTATGTATCGATTTTATTTTAGCATCAACGAAACAGATGTTCAAGCAAAGTAAAAAGCTCAAGAAAAGTCAATGTTGTAAACTTATGTAATTTTATAAGTAGAACTCAATTTCCTAATAACACAATAATACAGCTAAAAAGTACATCCATATATATAATACATATATACAGAATACAAACAGATATTACGTCTTCTACGGTCTATTACTTTTCCACTTTATGCTTCTTTTTTTTTTTTTCAAGTAATTTTTTTTTTTTGATGTCGAAAAAAAAAAAAAAACGGTCAATTAAAGTTGCACATAATACATCCACATCATTTTTTAGGGAAATTTTTAGATAATATTTTTTTTTTATTTTTTTTTTTATGAATGATATTCATTTCTTTTTCCATTTGTGTTGCCCATTTTTTTTTATGTGTTGACATGAAAAAACTAATATTGTTTTAAATAATAGGTCTGTTGACTTTTACATTTATTTCTCTTGTGTCTCAAAAAGGCTTAGAAACGTAACTAGTGCACGCTTAGTTTGATATCCTTTATAATTGGGTTAAAAGAATCACGCCGTTAGAAATTTGCAGAGGAAGAGAAAAATGAAAAAGAAATAAAAAAAAATAAAAAAAAAATAAAAAAGAAATAAAAAAAAAAAACAAGAAGTAAAAAAAAAACATCAACATATAAATGTCTATGTTTGAGGAATTCAAACACATAGAATGGGAAGTATCGCATATAACTCAGTGTAACACGAAACTCTAAAGATTGTCTATAGGACATATTTTTACATTTAATAATGACATATCTAATAATCTAATGTATAAAAAAGAGCCGTATAAACAAAATTGGTATAAACACAATTGGTATAAACAAAATTGGTATAAACAAAATCGGTTTAAACAAAATCGGTATAAACAAAATTGATATAAACAATATTGGTATAAACAAAATTGGTATAAACAAAATCGGTTTAAACAAAATCGGTATAAACAAAATTGATATAAACATGAGTGGCAAAAACAGTGAAGAGAAACCAAAAGATTACAGTCCTATGACAAAAAGTTTGTATATAAATTTGAATAATCCACTTGGACTACATGTCAACGTAAATAATAGTGCAAATGTGTCTACTGAAAAAAAAAGATTCCACAATCGGCTCAGCTTCAGCAGTTTTACTAATACTACGTGTAGTGATATTTGGAAGTTAAATAATTATTTATTGTTAGATAATAACATTATATTGTTAACTTTAAATAATTATTCTTTTAAAGTGGGACTGATAAATAAATTCGATTACCAATTACAAAGTGTCCGATTACCACAAATGGAAATAGTAGAACCATGGAAAGAAATTGGTTATACTTCTCCTCCTTATAAAAATTACGATATTATTGAAGAGAGTATATTTTACTCTTTTAATAACATATATAAAATGAATTTAAAAAACAAAGATATATTCATTCCTTTTTCTAGTAATAATAGTATATCCGATTTTACAAATATAGGAGATATTTTATTTGAATCATTTCAAACAAAAAGCGTGGCTTTTAAAGAACCAGCGTTTGTTTCATCTTTAATTATCCTGCTAGAACTGAAAATGCAAAAAACAAATACCTTATTTTATAAAGATGAAAAAAGCACATACTCAGCAAAAGCAGATGGCATGGAAACACCATCTTCGAATAGAAATAGTGTTAAAAATATAACTCCCAGAATAAGAATGGAAATGGGGATGGAAACGGGAATAGAAATGGGAAGGAAAACAGGAACGGAAATGGGAGTGGCAAAAACATATATGGACATATCACAAGGAAACACACCACAAAAAGAAACATTTACAAATGAGTGTATATCACATCTAAAAAATTTAAATTTCTTTAATTTCACCGCAATACTAGTAAACATTGGAAGTACGAAAACAACTTGTACTCCCGTTATTAACGGAATTCCACTACCCGATTTAATGCAAATTTATTTTTTGGGAGGATATGATATAGATAATCAAATCTATGAAGAAATGCAAAAAACAGAAAAATATCAAAAAGAAATATCAATGAGTGTTGCAAAAGTAGCAAAAGAAAAAAGAGTATTTACACCGAAGAGTAGAGAAGAATGTTTTTATTTATCTCTACTCTATAAACAAAATCCAAAAAGTTACTTAATTACATCTTTTGAGTTCCGTTTAAATTATATATTTGAATCTGCTGTAAATTCAACAGAAATTTTCTTTTCTCAGTATGCTTTAGACACCTACTTAAAAACAGAGTCCTATAAAAATTTACATTCAAATGACTCCAATTTTAATTTCTTATTTATACAAAATACGTTGCCAGAAGTTATACACTCCACTATCTCAAAATGTCCTATTGATTATAGAAAAGAATTATTAAATAATATATACATTACAGGGGGTACTAGTATTATTAGAGGATTTAGAGAAAGATTACAAAATGAATTATATCGTTTAATTAACAGTCAAAATTTTTATAGCACTGCAACCATTCGAGTACATATTCTAAAAAGAAAACTTTTACAAAAATATTCTATCTATACCGGTTCTCATCTTTTTTTAGAACTGTTTAATTATTATAATTATTGTGTAACGAAAAAAGAATATGAAGAATGTGGAGAACATGTTTTGGCAAAGTTTAGTCTTCAAGGAAAACTTATATATTAACGAATTTATTTTCTTTTTTAATTAGTGTATCTATTAGTATGTATGCACATATACATACATATAAATATGTTCTTATAAAAAATTACACACCGAACCTATGTTCCTTCTCTTCTTGTCATATAATTGATTATATATAATCACGCTCCATTTTTCTTTTTTTTTCATTTTTCTTTTACTGAAATATATATATTCCGGTTTCCGACTACCAGTTTCTACAGATGAAACAATGTATTTTTCATCTATCCTTTTAAAAAAAAGTTATACAAAATGGTATGGTGAACAATTAATGTTTCACAATGTTTACATAGTATTTTATAAGCCTATATTGCATTGATGTGGATTTAATTGAATGTCAACAAAACATTACATATAAATGCGCCTCAATAAAAAAACAAATGTTCATTCGACGATTTAGTACATTTTGACAAACAAAAATTAAAAAAAAAAGGTATTCAACCCCCTTCTATTTATTTTAACTTTCAAAAGAAATTATTGACATCTGAGGATGAAAATAAAAAAATGTCTATTTTGTAAAATTTCCATTTCTTGTTATTTCCTGATATTTTCAGAGAACTCAAAAAATAAGATGAAATACATTTCTTAAGTTTTTTCTTTTATAAATTCTGTATAATATCACTTTTTTTATTGATGGGTATTTTTTTTTTTTTCTTTTTTTGTTGCTCTCCTTTTTTTTTTATTAATATAACGCATATAAAAAAAGTAGAAAAAAAAAAAAAAACTAAAATAAAATAACGTGAGTGGTAGTTTTTGTGGCAATCGATATTGATTATTCATTTCGTTTTACTTCTTTTTTTTCTTTTTTTACTTTTTTTTCTTTTTGTTTTTATTTTGATATGACTAAACGAATTTTTTGGTAAATACAAACCTACCTGTAAAACGAAAAAAGCCGAATCGGTATGAGAATTGATTTATTAATTGCATGGAACTTGCGAAACGAGACGTGGTTCAGTTTCTGCTCGGGTCCTTTGTCGGTTTGGCAGTGACTTGTCTCTTAGCAGAAAGAAATAATATATTACAATATGTAAATAGGTTGATCAAGTGGATTAGATCAGGCAGGGCCACACGAATATCAAATGTAAAGAAATTGATATTCGGAGATATAAAGACAAATTTCTGTAAACAAGATAGAAAAAGTAGAAATAAAAAAAATGCCAATGTTAATGAATTCACAGATAATGAAGAAATAGATAACAGATCAAACAACGACGATTTTGATTCGAATGTGCCAGAACATTGTCCAGGTGTGGAAAGCGAAAACGCGGGAAGAGCAAAAGCTTGTGAAGGATGTCCAAATAGAAATATATGTAATAGTGGAGAATTTAAAAAAGAAAAAGCACAAATTGCAACAGATATTGAAGAAAATTTAAAAAATGTAAGATATAAAATTTTAATTTTATCTGGAAAAGGAGGAGTAGGCAAATCAACAATAGCAACACAAATAGCCTTTGCTTTGTCTTATTTAAACCATGAAATAGGACTACTCGATATCGATATATGTGGTCCATCTATTCCTGTTTTAACAAATACTATAAACAGTGATGTAAATCACAGTATGAGTGGATGGGTGCCAATTTACAAAAACAATTTATCAATTATGTCCATTGGATATTTGTTGCCAGATTTTGATGATGCTGTTATATGGAGGGGTCCAAAGAAAAATGGATTAATAAAACAATTTTTAAGTGAAGTATATTGGAAAAATTTAGATTTCTTAATTATAGACACCCCTCCAGGAACCAGTGATGAACATTTAACTATATGTTCTTATTTAAACAATAATTTAAATGGCTCTCTAATTATAACAACACCTCATATTTTATCCATATGTGATGTCAAAAAGGAAATTGAATTCTGCAAAAAAACAAAAATCCCAATTCTTGGGGTAGTAGAAAATATGTATCAGTCAGTTTTCGTAAATAACGAATACACTGTACAACAAATGTGTCAAGAAATGGAAGTGCCTTATGCCGGAAGAATCACTTTTCATGAAGATCTTATTGCAGCGTGTAAACAAGGAACTGGTTGTTGTGATATGGATGCCACGACAAACACTTCGAAAGAAATATTTTCTGTTTGTAAATTTTTAATGCTCCAGTTGATAAATCAAGAAAAAAAAGAAAAAACCCAAAGGGACAATTCGAACAATTCCGCTAATGAAGAAGAGGGAATGCATTCAAAGGAAGATCTATTAAATACTTTAGCAAACAAAATTGATCAATATATTTAAAAAAATAATAAAAATAAAAGGAAACACCTTAAATATATTTTCATATAATGTTTTAAAAAAAAATATTTTAAGGAAGAAATAATATACCTTTTGTGTACAGAAAACATACATTTCCTTCTTGTCTCTATTAAAACATTAGTAGAGATGATACAGTTGTATTTTTCTTATAAATATCAATACTTATGGCACACTATGATCAAATAAATTAAAGAAAATCTTTATTTTGAATATTTTTATTTCATTAGCTTTTAAAAATGGTCTTTATTTTTTAATGTTTTATTTATTTTTTTTAATTGACTTAAAAATACACATTTACAAATGTGCATTGCTCAAATGAGTTACACAAAACAAAAAAATGGAAAAAGGAAATGTGTAATATATAATGTGTAATCGGTAATGATATCATGGAAAATAATATAAACAAAAACGTTTAAGTGTATAGAACTATTGAACGTTAATTCTTTTTTATCATTAACGGTTTCTTTCGTTTGTGTATTTTTTTTTTTTTTTAAAACACACTTATCATTTTGTTGTTTCCTTTGATTCGATGGACTGGCTTGTAATGTAGCATATTACGCAACTGGTTCATTCTTCTCAGCGTTTTCTTTTTTTTCTTTAAAATATCTGTAAAGAAATGGAATAAGCAGAACGTGTAAGAAAAAAATGAAAAGAGTGAGAATCAGACCAAAACAAGATAAGATAATATGACAATATGACATATTCTAAGTCAAGTATATGTACATAATTATAAAAAACGAACACACATTGGACAATGTACTTACTTTCTACTTTCTACATAAAAACTATTGGGGTGATTTCCAACACCATCTCCATTAGATCCGGGATGTGTTTCCAAAAAATATTGTTTACAAGCCATTTGATACTCGTGGTTTTTGTGTAATGGTATAATATTTCGTATTTGTTCATCTGAAAGCCCAAAAAAATAAAGCAGTTTTCTTAAATTGCCTTCATCAAAATTTTTAAAAGGGCAGCCATGTGAATCTGTTCCCGTTGGAGTAGGAAAATTATTAATAATTTTCGAACAGTTATAAGGACTGAAATCCTGTTTCTTTCCTTCCTTCCCATACATATATCGTATATTATATCTATGTTCTTTATCAAATTTATCGGGTTGTATCCACATAGATCTGTTAGTTTGAATATTTTCATCTAATGTCATTCCTGCTCCTTTTAAAAAGAGCCACAATTGTTGCCTTCCCCAATGTCTCAAATGTTTTTCTTTTACGTAATTGACAAATATTCTTCGCATACAAGGCGGAAAAGATTGTGTATATACTTTATACAAAATTTGAGGTGTCAATCTTGTTTCATCCGTGTGTTCATAACTCTGCCTATAATCTTTTGCTACATACGCTTTAGGCAAAGCCGATAAGAAAGGAGATATTCTAGCATCGTTATATAAAGTTCCTAACATTTCTTCATTCCTTTCTAAAATTTCAAAAGACTTTTTTATATTCAACTTAAACTGAGAAATTAAAATAGCATCTAAATATATATCTGGCACATAAGCAAAACATTTCTCTACACACACTTTATGATCTTTTACTAATAAATAAGCATCTGGAAAAAAAGGAACTTTAAAAACCTGTTCTATTAAATCTTTATTAGGAATAAAACTAGTATATTTTTCCCACAACCGGGAATTCTCATCTTTGTTAGACGAACCAAGAATTATTGATGCAGGTTTTTTAATACTTTCATAATTTAAATGTTCTTTTTTTAATAAATAAATTAATCCTCTTTCGGATTCACTCATTTCGTTACATAAAACAAATATATTTTTTAATTCATTTAAACGAAACGTGAATAATTTTAATTCTTGTTTTAAAAACCACTGTTGTTTTTCTTTATCTTTAGAAAAAGCAATTCGTAAAATATAATGAGACAATAAATCTTTTAAAATTATGCTTTCCATTTCTTTCTCATCACTTGCCATCTTAAATGAAGGCATTCCAAAATTATATTCATAAATCTTTTTTCTCACCATAGCACTTCTATTTTCCGCTGCACTGTTATAACTGCTTCCACCTGTTCGATCTACTCCCTTTCGCATACCTCCATCATTCTTATCATCATCTCCACTCATGGAAAAAGTATCTAAAAATTGAAGAAGAGCTAATCTTTTTGCTGCACATTCTTGAAAATCACTTAAATTGCTCTGACCAAAAATAGGAGGATATTTGTATAAACTAATTGGCATATTGAATGGATTAATAATACTATAATAATCAAAAAAAGTAGTTTTCTTTTCGTCTTCATTTATTTCATAATTTTTAAAACTCATACTCTGTAAATTCTTTTCATTCTTTCGGCTTTTTCGAACGGGCCCTTCGCCCATGGATCTCTTACGTACTATCATATTTCCCTACTCTTTATTGAATCTGTTCGTCGAAAACTTTCTTTTATGTTCTATATATTCTAAGAAAATATGTTACGGATACTTGTTTTTCCTTTGGTAGTCCAAACAAATAATAAACATCTAATGGTACATCTTCCGCAAAAAATATAAAGAAAAAAAAAAAAAAAAAACTAGAAAAAAAATGTATCAATTAACGTATCAATAAAAGAAAAAAATATAACAAAAACAAAATGCGGAAGAAAAAGACATAAATTTTTTATAAATTATCACAGAAAAGGAATTCAATTCATAATTCGTTATTTAAAAATGAATAGAAACTATAAAATCAAGAACCACAACAAAGTACTTAATGGAAATTAAAATATTATTAAAGGATTCAACACTTATGCACATTTCTAGTTCTCGTAAAAAATCTGTACACGAAAAACGTTTCTACTTAGCTAATGAATTTGATATGTATAAAAAAAGAAATAAAAAAAGGCATCACAAATTATATTTAAAAAATATATATATTTATTCACCCTTTGGTTAGTTTGCCTATCTTAAAAATCGCTTCTATATTCGCTTCGGAGATTATGAAAACGACTAAATAAATTCATGTTATTCTTTCTATATATATATAATATATATATATACATATTTAATATATCAGCAGATAATATATCAACAGATAACATATACATTCCTTTTAACATACACGTCGAATAGAATACTTTAATTCTTATGATGTATTTGTTATGTATAAACTTACAAAAATCAACGGTAAGAGAACATAAATAAGGAACACCACATAGATGTCTCCAAAAAAATAAACTCGTTGACCAACAGTTTCGAGAATTTACGAAAAAAAAAAAAAAAAAAAAAAAAATAAAAAAATAAAAAGACACAACTAGCCAATTTAGAAAATCAATATATGATTATCACATATTACACTACATATTGTACAAAGGCGTAGTTTTCATATTCTTACATTTTATAATTTGCCTGACAATAATAATATAAGTACATCTTTTATTTCTTTTCTTATAATTTTTTTTTATTTTATTTTATTTTTATTTTTTTCTGCATTGGATATAAAATTTCCACAATATTTGGCAAAAGAGAACATAAATTGGCATTTTATTTAGATAAATCTATAGTGTAATAAAAACTGAAACACATAATTCTTATACTTTTGGTTTTTGTTTTTTTCATCTTGTTTTTTCCTATTTGGAAGTTTCTTAAAAAATCATTTGTATAGTTCAATGCTCAATATAAAATGGTTTCCTGACAGTTGTCAGCAATTTTGTTATAAGATGTCTTATTTAAAAAGTGTTCCATTATTTTTCTTTTTATTTCTACCACTTGTATATTTGTTTCTTTCATTATCTTATTTTATATTATATATTTAAATAACATATATATTAGGTTTCCATTTTATGTATTTGTTCATTTTGTGTATTATTTCCATTTCCTACACACCTTTGGAGGTTTCCACAAAATAATAGTAGTTTCATGTCGGAACTCTCTAGAACTTTATTTAAGTAACAAACATATAGCTTGAATATATAAAATTACTTCATTTATATGCAGCTATGTGTCCATATTTATACAATAAAAATCGTATTAAGCATTTAATGAACTTTATAGAACTGTCAATTCCATGAATAAATTATACAAGTAATGTTGATAAAAGAAATTGTATTATTTGGTGTCAATGGAATATTTTTTTATTTTATCTATAATAATTAAAAAAAAAAATCTCTTTTTCATAATATGCTCAAGAAGAAAAAATAAATACGTTTCATAAAAAGAGGGATATTAATAATAAATGTCCAACTCAATATTTTTTATATTTTTTTAGTATATCTTTTTTTTTAATAATATATTTTTTTCATCTTTTGAGAGATAAAAAATAGGCTAATTGAAAATGTTGAAATTGTTAAAATGTTGAAATTGTTAAAAATTGAAATTGTTTAAATGTTGAAATTGTTAAAATGTTGAAATTGTTAAAATGTTGAAATTGTTAAAATGTTAAAATTGTTAAAATGTTAAAATTGTTAAAATGTTGAAATTGTTAAAAATTGAAAATGTTAAAAATTGAAAATGTTAAAAATTGAAAATCTGGAAATATTTTTTCTATTTTTATTTTCTAAAAAAAATGAAAATACGTACTACTAATGTTTTGATGTAAAAGTTAAAAATGTTCTTTTCAAAAACTGTAAAAGAAACCATGTTTTTTTAAACACCTTTTGATTCTTTTAAATATGTAGCTTCTGCGGCAATTCAAAATAATTAAGAAATTCTAGCAGTTAAAATAAAAACAAATTTCGTTTCAATTTAATAATTAAACCTTAGTCTTATAAAAAAAAAAATTTTAAAAAAGAATAAATAAATCGCAATTGCACTAAAATACAAAAATTCTTGTATGAAAAAAACATGTCAGCTATTTTTTTTTAAAAAGGATTCTTTTTTCTTCTATAATCAATTTGGTTGTTAAAAAAAGAAAAAAGGAAAATTATCAAAGCTAAAGGTGGTAGAGTTATTCTCTTTCTCATTTTTCATTTCTCATTGCTCGTTTCTCGTTTATGTTTTAACAAAATATTAATGGAATTATCAGAAGCAGCTGGAACAAAGAAAGGCGCCGATTCAGGCACGCTAAGCACTTTAGAAGCTTTAAATTTAGAAGTGTTAGATACTGATAAAAGGAAAACAACCACAACGGTGTGTAAAGACAAGTGAACATACAAAATAAAAGAATCAGTTTATTTATTCATCTACATTTTTATACTGTCCTTTTCTATTCAAATAAAATGAAAAAATACAATTCTTATATTTTCACGTTTTTTAAATGTTATTCTTGCTTTCTCCTTTTTCCGAAGAGAAAAAAAAGATGGAGAAAAATTTTGTATGAGGATCAAGAATACGACGATAATTATGTGCACAACAGTTTTTTAAGTTCTTTATTAACCAACTGTAAGAAAAAAAAAAAAAAAAAGGGAAAAAGAAAATTGGAGATGGAAATGGAAATGGGAATAGAAATGGGAATAGAAATAAAAGGAAGGAAATCGATAAAATAACAAATTCAAAAAGAAAAATAGATATTTATCAATAATCCCTTTTCTCTTTTCTCTTTTTCTCTCTTTTTTTTAGATGACCAAAAATATGATTATTCATTTGTTTGTCATAAAATAATATGTATTAATCATCAATTAATTATGGTTGTATTTCTTTTAGTTTCTTATTATTTTATTGATCAAAAAATTTTAACGAACGAGTATAATTGTAAATCATTTCAATCCTCTAAAAAAAAAAAAATAAAAAAGAAAAAAGAAAGAAATAAGAAAGAAATAAAAGGATGCTATGAAATAATGTATCCAGATGAACAATGAAAATATTTTGTAATACTTTTTCTTATTAGGTTTGTGAGTTCCATTAACTTTATTATTATGATTTTTAAAGAACTATTAATATATGAATCACATAAATCTCTGCATAGTAAGCAAACATTAAAAAAAAAAAATATAGGTTTTAATATTTCTGTTGTTATAAAATATATATATACAAAATATATATTATATATCTGTTTTATTTTTTTTTTTTAGCTTTTTTTAAGAACATTTTGGAAGTAACAGTTACCGTTGGTATTTTATGGGTATGATTCATTATTTTTTTATCTATTTTAAAATTATTATGGACACTTTCACATTTTTCACGCTTCTACATTTTTCTTTGTTTTTGTTCATACGCAGATTTTATCACCTGTATTAATTACACTGACACAAACACACAGTGACAATACGACATATACCGTAGCCATAAGTAGTCCACATGAAGAAAAGAAGAAACACTATTTTTATTTAAAATATATATTATATAAATGAATTATAAAAGAATTACATATTTAGATTACATAAATTTCTTTTGACATATAATTTTATTTCCATTTATCTTTTTTTTTTCCCTCTACCACTTCTCCCCCCTTTTTAGTTCTGCTGTTGATTCACTTAGTTTTGCACGACTACAATTTTATATATGAGTATGAATCTATCTATATTATTTACATTTAAAAAAAGAAAAAAAAGAAAAAAAAAATAACTATGTTATTTCTAATTTTTTATTTTATTATTTAGTATATGTAACTTATATTTTTTGTTGTTTTTTCAGAAAAAAAGAAAACATAAATATAACTGGAGCTACTTCTTTAAGTTGTGTGGTTATTGCTAGTGTAATTTTGGCGTCAAGATTATCATCTATTTTGCAGGTGTTGTTAAAAAAAAAAATAATACACTGAAAACATATACACACATTTTGATGAAGTTGTCAGACCGTTAAATAGATGAACTTATACCATTAAAAAATTACTAGACAAACCTGAAATTTGATTTATTTGATTTATTTGATTTCGTATTTCTTTTTCTTTTTTTTTTATATTTTTCAGGTTTTCTCTTTTCTGTCATTTTCTTCTACGTAAGACCTATAAAGGAGAGTAGACTGTTTGTTCTTCATGTTATTCGTTTTATTTTGTTTGTCTTATTTTATAACTGCTCATTTGAAATTCATTAAGATTTTTTTAAGTCAGATAATCATTATTACCAATGAAACAAAAATAAAAGGATTTTTTTTTTTTTTTAAACTTTTTTAGCCTTTTTTTTACCTTCCCCTCTATTGTACAGTGTATATCAGTAAGAGTAAATAGGAACAAGAAAAAAAACATAAAAATACTAAAGGCAGAGAAAAAAAATAAAAAAATATAAAAAAAATAAAGAATAAATAAAGAGAAAACAAAGAAGAAGTAAATAAAAATCAGAAAAAAAAACATTACCCAAATCCTTTTCTTTTTTTTCAGCTAAAGAATATAAAATATTTCAACTACATCCTAGCCCCTTGTCTTTTTTTCATTTTATGCATATCAATAAGAAGAATATCTATATTTTTGTTTTATATAAATTTAATTGGGTATGTGTCAAGACGAAACATAAATATGTATCACATTCTCTGCTATCTTTTCTATATTCTTTAAAAAATAAAATATTTAAAGAAATACAGTTCAATTTTTTCTGGTATTTTGATTAATACTTTTTCTTTTGACCTATATTTATTACTTAACTTTTCTTTAATTTTAATGTTAGGCACCTTTTTATTTTGCTGATTGTCCCATTATTCTTTGTTGAAAAACACAACCTGAAAACGTATAATATAAAGAGAAAAAAAAAAAAAAACTATAATAAATAAACACAAATTCTTTGATTTATTAGAATAAATAATAAATAGAACCCCTTTATGTTTTTTGCTTTTTCTTTTTCTTATCTCCTTTTTTCTTTTTTTAGTAAACTAGAAGGACCTTGGGATGAATGCAAAATTTCATAGTGTTCGAAAGAGCGAATTTGTAAAAAAAGAATCTCTTGTTTCAAAATTAACTATTTTTGTTTATACTTCTAAAATATAAGCACACATAGCTTTATATGCGGATAAAATGAGTTCCGATATGTATATACAGATAGATAGATAGATAGATAGATAGATAGATAGATAGATAGATGCATATATTAATTTTTTATTACTATTATTATAATCAAGTTGTTATGGATAATTTTACAATCTTTTTTTCTTTATATATATATATATATATTTTTATTTAATGAAACATTTCCATATGATAATATAGATATTTAGAACACACTGATAATATCTGTACCAGCAATCATTTTCATTTTATATGTTTTATCGTTGATAATATATCTGTTTCTATATATATATTTATACATTTATATGTATATATAAGCACCAATATATACTGACACATATGTATTACTTCCTTCAAGAAATGACAACTTTCAAAAATTCTAGCATCTCCATATATTCGCTCAGCTTATTATGAAAAAATAAGGCATTTCTTTTTTTTAACAACACTTGAAATGTAGAGACTTTAATTGACTGAAAAAAGAGATAGTATAATATGGATATATAAACATGAATATTCAGCTATAAATAAATTTGTTTTTTTATCTACTAATTTTTATTTATAAAACTAATTATATGTATATCAAATCAAAATAGGAAAGAAAAATCTTCTTATTTTTTATTTTTTGATTTTTGATTTTTTATGTTTTTTCTTTTTCCTTTTTTGAAAAGAACATTATTTATATGAATCAGTACTTTCTATCACTTTTCTATTGAGAAATGACGTTTTATTTATTGTTTTAGTAAAAAAAAAAAAAAGGAAAGAAAAAAGATATGGGAAACGCTATATTACTGTACTCATTGATTTTACCATGAAGTTGATTCAGCAAATGAAATATATTGTACGTTTTAGAATATATACGTATATATATGTATATATATATAATATAATATATTAAGTTGTTTCTTTACTAATACTGTATTTATTTCATATTTATTTTAATTTAATTTTCATTTGTGTAGAGCGCATTTAGTTATTTTGTCAGCAACAAATGCGACTACAAATGAAACAACTTTGTATAAGTGAATTAAAAAAAAAAAAAAAAAAATTTTGTTCTTTTTATGTTAATAGTAGATTTTATATATTTAACACGTAAAAAATTAAAGTGAACTTTTGCCTCTAATTTTTTTTTTTTAAGTACGATTGTTTTTTGATTATATTAATTATACTAATTATACTACTACTTAAGCGACAGAGTTCACAGTTCTATGTAATTAATTTACTGCTCCCCTCTTTAACTTTTTTTTTTCTTAAAATATTAATTAAATAGAGTCATTATATAAGGTCGTTATCACCTCACTTTATTTATTCATTATAAATGTACACTATGTATAACATGTTAATATATAGGTGTATATAATATGTACATATTTTTAATTTTATATATATTTTAATAAAACAAATGCTCCAAAAAACATCATGTCATTAAGTTCACATTTTTAATTTTTTCTTTTGTTCCCCCATTACGTTCTATTGTTTATCCATTTTATATTAATTCGTTATGTTTCCCTTCCATTGTTGCTAAATTACCTAAATGAACTCAAGGGATTGAACAACAACAAAAAAAAAAAAGAAACAAAAGAAAGAGGTAAAAAAAAAAAAAAAAAAAAAGAAGTAAACTAGGAACAATTTAACGAAAAAAAACGTCACATTTATAATTATTAATTTATTTATTTATTTATTATATTCTGTTTTCATTTTTCTTTTTTGTTCGTCATTTGTCGTACGTTATTTTCTTCTTCTATGCATTTTTATCCCACATTTTGTCAAGTTTTTTTTAATAAAACTGTTTTTTATAGTGAACCAATTTAAGTTTAGTTCTGCTTATCATATTTTACTTTTTTTTTTAGTTTAACACTAAACACATAAATATAGCTATTTAAGCTTCTTTATTGTTTACACATTTGCCGCCATTCAATTGTAGAAGAATAATTAAGAACCCAAATCTGTAATTACTATTTTATATATTTAAATAATATAGATAATTATATAAAATGTAAATATATATATTATTTATGGGACTATCTTTCTTTTGTTTTTATGTGTTTTTGTGAACATCTTGATATGCACATTTGTTCTTGTTTTATTAAAAACAAATGGGAAATTAGAAAAAAAAAAAAAACTGGAAACAAAGATTCATATTAATGTGTACGAGGAACATAAAGAAAATAAAAACTCCCTCTTTTATTTTTAAATACTCATTAAATAATAATATTAATAATAATATTAATAATAATATATTCTTTTAGGGTGTTTAAGAGGATTACACAACGCATCCATGTTCTACATTTCTAAATTATTATTAAGGGTTTGTTAAAAAAAACTCGGTGCATGCGAATGTGTTAATAGTCTTAGTTATTTGTTTATATAGGTATTTGTTTATATAGTTATTTAGTTATGTACTTATATAGTTATAAAGTTATTTAGTTATGTACTTATATAGTTATATTATTATTTAGTTATGTACTTATACAGTTATATTGTTATTTAGTTATATAGTTATTTGATTACATAGTTGGATATCGAAATCGAATAAAACAACAACAAAGCGTCAAATTGAATACATTTGAAATGAAGAAAGCACATTTTATATAGAACAATTTAAAGAAAAAAAAAAATATATATACATATATATATAATACGAAACGTCATAGCAATAAAAAAGAAAAACGATTTCTTAAGAACACTTGAAAATAAATTCCAAACGTCAAACAAGGGACAAAAAAAACGAACAAATTGTCGAATGATTGCTGAATTATGAATAAATGATTGTCGAATGATTGTTGAATGATTGTTGAATTATTGAGTAACCACTCTATTGAACATTTGAAAGAGAATAAAGAACGAAATTGGTAACATAATTATAAGAAATAAAATGAAACAAATATTTGATAACAAAGAATATACATCAGAAAGAAAAAAAAGGAAGATGAATAAAATTAAAAAAAGTGATTGTTACGAAACAAATACAACAAATATATATTTAAATCCGCTGCTTATTTCAAATTATAAAGAAAACGACTTTTATTTATTTAATATGGATGTTGTATACTACGATTCGATTTTAAAAGATGATCTTTTCATCACTAAAGAGTATGTTACTCCTCTTTTAACAAAACGTTTTGAAACAGTTGTCACTCATACAGCTACCCCTACTATAGAAAATAAAGATGTGGAATGGAATAAAACGGAAGTGATAGATGCAGAGATAGAAGAAGAGGTAATAAAAGAAATAGGTTTTAATAAAGGACATATGTGTGCTCAATATGGAGAAAATTCTTCAGTTGATGAAAAACATGAAAACAAAAATTTTAACCATACATTTAACAGCATCGACACATCCATGAACAGAAGTACACTAGAAATTACAAGTCAATCAACACAAAAAAGGCATGAGAAAAAGGAAAAAACGAAAAGGAGAATACGAACAAGATGTACAGTGAACAAGAAAACGAAAAAAAGGATGAAAATGGGAAAAGAGATGAGGAAGACAGCGAGAAGGAGAATGAGGTGGACAATGATAAAAAGAATGAGATGGACAACGATAAAGAGAATGAAGTGGAGAATGAAGAAGAGAACGGAGATGAGAGGGAAAACGAGAAGGAGGATGACGTGGAAAATGATGTGAAGAATGAGGAAGAACCCAAAGAAGAAGAAGAAGAAAAAGAAAAAGAAGACGTGAAAAACAGGAAAACAAATAAAGATTCAAAGAAAATAGACGTTTTCAGGAATAATTTCAATAATATACAACACAGAAATGAAATTGTCAAAAGAGAAGACGTACTAGAAAATGAAAAAAAAAAAACACTTTTAATGATACACAACAATATGCCCCAAGAAAAAGATTTTATAGTTTATGATGATAATCTCTTAAATAATAATTGCACCTGTAAAACATATACTCATTTTTGTGATCTTTTTCATTTCTTTAATTGTAACTTTGCCGAAAATCAATTAAATAAAGAAAAAAGCAATGATATAGAAGTAACTTTGTATATGTCCAGTGAAAAAATAGAAGGTTGCGACAAAGAAACCCCTACACTAAAAGGTTCCGACAAAGTATGTAAAAAAGTAACGGGACACATAGACAAAGTAAAAAACACAGGTCATGAAATCCGAGAAACAAAGTGGGGAATCAGAAATGGACCAGGTCAAAAATATAATACCGAATTACTAAATATAAAAAATATTTGCCCAGAAGAACATCTGACGGAAATTGCATGTTCGGATGAGTGTAATAAAGAGACGAGGAATTCCAATATGAGTACTGCAACAGAAGGTAATCAAACAAAAAGAAGTAACAATTCTTTTATGCATACGGGAATGATCCATGATGGTAAAAGTAATAACAGTGTTTTAGGACAAGCTATTACAAACATGAAAAAAAGAATTAAAATGGCAGCGTCAATTCTAACGGAACTTAAGGTAGAAAAAAGGATGACATCTACACAAAATGAAATACAAAAACAGAGACACAGACAAAAAAAGAAAAAGAAAAAAGAAAAAGAAAAAGAACAAGATCGAGGACGAGAGCGAGAACGAGAAAAAGAAAGAGAACGAGATCGAAAGCGAGATCGAGAGCGAAAGAGAGAACAGAAAACAGAGGCGTGTCAAGTTTTCCCTCATACCAATAATGAAAACACTGTACAAAACCTATTTATTCATGATAGGCAACAAGAAATACTAGAACATTTCACGAATCAAGTAGATGAAAATATCGTTTTTATTCAAATTGAAAATTTTTCTCAAAAAATAGAAGAATATATTAATGATGAAAAAATATTTAGAGCTCAAAAATTAATTGAACATTTAAAAAAGTATACCGAATTTTACATTAATTATTTTCAAGAAAAAGGATCCAAATCCGTAGCAGAAAACCTATTAAAATATTATAGAGAAAATTACGTTAACAATAATAACGTAATGTATAATATTAACACACTGAAATCCAATATTATTATATACTTCTTAAATTTTTTTCGTCTTAATGAAATGGTTAGTATACTCAATGACTATTGCTATTATTTCTCGGTGGATCCTCTAATAAGTTATGTTGTGTCGGTAACAACCAGCGAAAATAATGACAATATAAGTAAGGGAAATGAAAATACCCAGTTAGCGAACATGACAGAAGAAGTAGTTTTGCAATCTTCATCTCCTTCTCTGTCATGTAGCAATTCAGATATAGAAATACAAAAAGAAAAAAGTCATTTGTTTCAATTTACAAATGATATTGATGTATTCGATTTAAATAAAAATAAAGTTGTAATAATTGATAAATTGTATCATCACAATTTTGTTAATGCAAAAATAAATGCAAACAACAAAGCTTTTTTTGATGACCCGGATATAGAAAAACCAATAGATACCGATTCAAATAGAAATATGTCGAATAACAGAAAATCTAGACATATCGGTGGTCTTATAAAAAGGTATTCAAAACGATTAAAAAAAATAAAAAAAATTCGTAGGCACAAACGGAATAAAGAAGGATGGGTTAAAGAACACGACAAATTTCTGGATTTGTGGTATCAAGTAGACAGTAACAATAATATATTGTTTCATGTTCGAGCTAAATTACCTTATGAAATTAATAGAATTCTTTGTATATTAAATGAAACGGATGTAAGTGTTAATTGGGCTCCTTTTTTGACATCTGCACAAAAAATTAAACATTTATCAAAAGCCAGTGCTATTATAGCACAACTATATGAATATCCTGTGATCGGCAAAAAAGAATCCATTATGTATTGTTTAGGTTAGTAATATTTCTTTATTTATATATATTTATATATATATATATATATATATTTATTTATATTTATTTATATATATTTATATATTTATTTATATATATTTATTTATTTATTTATTTTATTTTTTTGGAGGAGAAGAAGGAGAGAGAAAAGGATATTTTATTCATTCTGTTTTCTGTTTTTCTTTTCTTATCATTTTTACAGGAGCCAATGTGTTGGAAGAACTCGGATGCATCATACTATGTTGTAAAGCTCCTCCCGACTTTGCCAAAGACATTCTTTTTTATGAAAATATGTGTGAAAATTTACAAATAAACAAAAAAGGAGAGATAATTAAAATTAAAGACATACCCACAAATACGAAGAAAACATTAAAACAAATAACATTCTTTGACTTTTTAATGCCACAACCTACATCAAAAATCGATAGACAACGAGCAGCAGATCTCTTCTTTTTGTTATATCCATTAGACGATGGCAAAGCAACAATACTAGAATTATTTGTATATTTTGAAGTAGATTTTAAATATACTCCCATAAAAATGGTTACTTATTTTATTAAAAAAATCGTACGAAATATGTACGAAAATATTGTCAAATGTTGCAAAAACTACGAAAACAAATATTCGCAATTCTTAAATAAAAATAAAGAATTCTACGATTGGTTAGATAAACAAATTCAGGGGTTTCTGAAAAACAAAAATGATATCAAACACTTTGATACCATTAGTTTGCGCAGTTACGAGCCAGAAACGAACGACTAAATTCAGAAACAATTGTACTTGTTCCTCTAGTTTCTTTCTTTTTAATCTCTTTGCATGTTTTTTAGTTCTGCAGAATTTGCCAAGCATTTTATTTGTCATTGTTTTTAATTTTATTAAAAAAATATGCCGTTATATAAATTTTCAAAACAGGTATAACAGTGTGTACAGATACATAATAATATGGGGAACTTATAAATACATGATTTTCTGTTATCAACATTTTTCTAAGATTCTATCAAATGATATTTTAAAATTTATTTTTACTTCTTCCTATATAAAATATATACATTTTCTCAAAAAATGTAGTTGCAACTACACAAAGTTATCCAGCTTCATTTTTTGTTACCTACATGAATGATTACGCTTGTTTTTCTTTATCTGTTTTTTATTTTTTATGGTTTGAAGTTATATGTGCATGTTCCAATTAAACACAAAAATGTTTTTTGCTATTTTTTTTTTCAAAATTCTTTATGCTCAGCTGTTTACTCATTTTTTTTTTCTGATGTTTTATAATTTATCTATTTTAGAGAAAGTGTGAAAATTTTGAAATTTTAGAAAGACTCATAAACAATTTCCAATACCCTTCTCCTCTGTTTTTAAATACGAAAAATAAAACTGTTCTTCTATTTTATTGTTCATTCTCTTTTTTTTAACTCTTTTTAATATTTGTTTTTCTTTTTTGGAAGAAATGCATATGACATAGATTAGTGCATTTTTCCTACAAAAGACACATTAGTTTAGACCTATATAAACTCTGTTCTAACAGATACATTTTCATATATAAAGTGGGATATAAATCTTAATAATGAAGAAGATACAAATGCAATGTTATATATGTATATTACACATGTAACATTTATATGTATATATGTCATTAAATATGTATCTCTAACATTACCCTTTTTTTTTTCCTCATATTTTTTAAAATCTTGAAAATAAAAAGAAAGCAAAAAAAATTCACTCTTATTTTTTTATTTATTTATTCTTTTCCTCATTCTACTTTTTTCAAGGAACCATTATTTTCTTTATTTTTTCTAGGAATCTTTCTTTATTTTTTATAATCACTTCGTTCCATATGCGTTTTTTCCTTATTCATCTTTGTGATGATATTTGGTAAGTATATAATTTGCAAAACAAACAAAAGCCTTTTCCTTTATGATTAAATATTCACTTACATACTTCCACAGTGTAAAAAAGTACAACATGAAATATATCGTTTTATATATTACCACATTCATTCTAAGCATGTGCACTAACTTCGACCCACGCAGTTGTACTTGTATTTTTCATAAATCCAATTATATACAATAGCATCCTTAAGAATTGAAAAGTGATTATAAGTTAGTTAACCTCTATTTTACTGGTTTAATATTTTATGCAAATGCAAATATTCACCTTTGCTCCATTTGTACTTGAAAAATAACTCATAAAATAAAAAAATAAAAAAATAAAAAATTCTAAAGCTATAACAGTTTTAAATACACAGAAATAGCTCTTTTATTTTTAAAAAAACTATCAAGAACAGCTTAGCATAGCAAAACTGATATAATTATTTATTTTTTAAAACAAAAAAAATAAAATGCACTAAAGTATAAGATGGAAGAAATACTCTGATGCAACACTCTGCTTTTTTTTTTTATTATACGATAATTCTTTTTCAAGAAAAAAATAAAGGTAGCAACCAAAAATACTATTGTAAAGATGTTGCTCATAAAATTACGAAGTAAAAAAAAAAAAAAAAAAAAAAATCCAAACATATAATCTGTATATATTCAAATAAAAAAACATATAAATATATATATGTCTAAATGTTTTCGGAATAAGCAGAACAAAACGGGTGAAATTAATTGGATAACAAAACTTTAAAATTATAAAAAAAAATATTATAAAAAATAGATAAATGAAAAAAAAAAAATTTTATTTGTAAAAAAAGAATGAACAGAATTTTTTTATTTGTTAAAAAAAAAAAAATAAAACAAAGTTTTACTTTTGTATT
>LSRZ01000007.1:16496-32892 GCA_001625125.1 Haemoproteus tartakovskyi | reverse complement strand
TTTTGTATTTGTTAAAAATTAGTTATTCCGTTTTTTTCGTTTTTTTTTTTTTTTTTTTTGCGTATAGGAACTATTTATTGAAAGATGCTGATGAAATTAAAAAATATGAAAACTTGAAAAGTGTAAGTTGAAAAATGTTGCAATTAATGTTGTAAAGAAAAAACAGTTGTAAAGACGGATAAAACTCGTATAAAATTAAACAGTTAATACTAAATTATAACAAAGAAGGAAACTCTCGAAGTGATCCCTTTTACATATATAAAAACTGCTTATTTGTAATACCGTATACGTATGTATAGAGAATTATATATGTATTTATTTTGAAGGAAAAAGGAAAGATTCAGCAAGATGGCAGAACAAATTTGCCACAAATTACTTAACGAAAACTTAAAATGTTTTTGTAATTATGATTATGATTCTTTAAAAGAAAAGGACGTTTTCGAAGAACCAAAAGAGTTATTTGATGCTACAAATGGATGTTCTGCAAAATGCGAAGAAATGTGTAATAATATACAAGAAAGATTACGAAGAATAAGGGATTTGATACATTTAAGATCATCGACACCAAATGTTATTTTAGTAGAGACTTTAATAGCTATTAAACAATATGTAAAAGAAATAAAAAAATATATTAGTATGTTTAACACAGTTTTATCTGAAGAAAAGAATGCTGCTAATATATTAGAACAGATTGTCGATTTTATAAATTTACAAAATCATAATGTAGAAGAATTGTTTCACATATTTGATAAAAACATTGTTGTAACAAAAAATAATACTCAGATAACTTTAAAAGAACCCCAAAGACATTGTGCGTTTTCAGAAAGTTTGGTCAATCATTTACTGGCGGTTCAAGGAGACAAAAATAGTAAAGATGACAAATGTATGGACAAGCAGCCAGTGGAAGAACAGGAGCAAAAAATGAACCAAAGAAATGACAAGTGTATGGAAAAGCAGCCAGTGGAAGAACAGGAACAAAGAATGAACCAAAGAAATAAACAGGAGAAATAAATGTACCCTTAAAGAGTTAGTGATGACAAAAAAAAAAATTTTTTGTAAGAAATAAATAAAATAAACATCACAAAAATGACACAAAACAAGGGCAATAGCATAAAGGACGTGATAAAGAGGCATATGTCGGCTTTACCTTGCTTGATAACAAAAAAAAAAAATAAAAACTGATTTTTATCGCATATAAAATATAGCGATGGAAATATATTGTTTTGTGTTCGCAATGAAAAGGACTTTGTATAAAAAAACGAAGTGAAACACTTATATTTGCTATTTTATAGTTTACTGTTTTTTTTTTCATTAAATTGATAAATTATAACCTTTTCAATGCCGTTTTTCAAATAATGGGATAGACATTTTTTTAAATCCCATTTTTTTTTTTTAAATGTGTTTATAATTTCACATACAATTTTTTTTTGATGTCATTGTTGTTTTTATTATTGTTGTTATTATTGTTGTTACTGTTGTTGTTACTGTTGTTGTTACTGTTGTTGTTACTGTTGTTACTGTTGTTGTTATTATTGTTGTTATTATTGTTGTTACTGTTGCTGTTACTGTTGCTGTTACTGTTGCTGTTACTGTTGTCGTTACTGTTGTTTTTCTGGGGAGTCTAATAAAAGGGGTCAAAGTCAACATTTATAACGAAACCATAAATACAATTGTTGAAAATGTTCCTTTTATTTTATTTTATTTTATTTTATTTTATTTTTTGCTTTATGCTATCATATTATAAATGTAGTGGAACTTTTTTTTTTAATCTTATTTTAAATTGTTTTTCATTTGCTTTTATATTGTTATTTAACAAAAGAACTTCAGCAAATAAAGGAAGCTTTAATAGCATTTTATTTTAAAATCCATACCATCTCTTATCAACGATGGACTTAACGAAATTTTGGCACTTGACAATTTTTTTTGTTTTCTTATAGAACGTAGAAGGACTGGCTTTTCCCTTTTTTTTTATATCAGTTGAGAACACAAAGAAACAGTTACGCGTTTAAACTGAATGTAATGAGCACATATACTTGCATATGTGTAAATATAAGTATAAGAACGTTCTGCTTTAAAAATATATATTGTGAAATTAATTTTGTCATTAAGAAATAGGAATTAATCACATATAGAATTTCATATCATGTTTCTAGCGAACGTAAGTTTCGATTTTTAGATGGATTTTTTTTTAATAATTGGAACAACATCTTTTTTACGTCTTCATAAACTTACAAGTGGGAGATGAAAGATGAAAACATGTATAAAAGGAACCAATTAAATGCAACAACATTTTAATCTATATCTTTATTTTGGTTACGAATTTTTTTTCCTTATATGTTTTTTTTATACTCATAAAGAACTACCGTAACACGATTTATGAATTAAAAAAGAAAATGAAAAGGACCTAGTCAGTCATATTTTTATTTATTATTCCAGCCAAGTTTCTTTTTTTTCTCTTTTTACTTTTTTTTTGTGGTGAACATTTTACACATCGACTGAGCCCAAAAAAATTACACATTAAAAAAAAAAAAATAATAAAACAAAAGAAGTCCCTTATGAACGATTTTCTTAAATGCAAAATCACTTTGTTGGAATACTCGTGTACTTTAAATTAATACAAATATAACACAATAATTTTTTATAAAAAAAAATAATTAGACAACAGGAGAGATGTGGAAGTAAAGAAGACAGAAGAAAGGAAGAAAGAAAAAAAAGCAGGAAGGAAGAAAGGAAACATGGGTAAATAAATGCTTTCTTTTTATGCATGCACATTTGAACAAAACATAAATGAACCCTCGGCTTTTATCGGGAGTTATAAAAACTCCATTCAAGTAATTTCTTTCAGTTTTTTATATTTTCTTCCAGTTTTCTCATTAATTTTATTTCTTATTTTCTTATCTATAATTTTTTTCTTTTTTTGTATAAAAAACACATTAATAGAATACATTTTGTAATTTCTTCTCTATGTGAGCATCTACATAGTGCATTTGTCAGTGCACCTTGTTTTGTGTACGTCGTTGTTTTTCTACATATATGATTGTGCACACTTTTACATATATATGGTTATAAATAAAAGTATATAAATATCCCAAACCAATTTAAAATACTTAGCAAATCTATCATAAGTGACACCCGGATAAGAAGCATGAAGTTTTCATTTAATGGAACTCCGTATGTCATTTTTCTACTTTTTAAATAATCGCCCTGAGAAATAAAACGAGAATAATACGCTTCTTTAAAAAAAAAAAAAAATAAAAAATAAATAAAATAATAAGAAATAAGAAATAACAAGAAAAAAAATATAAAAAAAAATGAAAATCCTGCGGAACCACTATAGCGGATTAAAGAAGTGATAAAATTAAATTATTAAAATGAGTTGATCCAAATTTGTTATATGCTAAATATGTTATTCATTAATATAAAAAGAAGTTAAAATATGTGTGTGAATTATATACAGGTTTTACTAACGTTTCTGTTTTTTTGCGCCACGCGTTTTAAAGTGGATTCAGAAAAATGGAGATGTTCATTGATAAAAATAAATCGAGAAAGGAATTATATAAGGGGTAGAAAAGCTGAGGGGGGACATAAGATTTTCAACAATGCCCATTCTAGAATACTGCGAGAAAGGGATACCTGGATCTGGGACACTGATTGGGATCTTCCACAGAAAACAGAAAAAAAACAAAATGGAGACGGAACGACAGAAAGAAAAAGAAAAAAAAATCAACAAGGAAACCAACAAGGAAACCAACAAAGAAACCAACAAAGAAACCAACAAGAAAACCAACAAGGAAACCAACAAGAAAACCAACAAGAAAACCAACAAGGAAACCAACAAGAAAACCAACAAGGAAACCAACAAGAAAACCAACAAGAAAACCAACAAGAAAACCAACAAGGAAACCAACAAGGAAACCAAAATAAAAGAACTCCAGATATAGAAAACCAACAAGAAAATCAACAGGGAAACCAACAAGGAAACCAAAATAAAAGAACTCCAGATACAGAAAATGGAGCAAAACAGAAAAGGCAAACAATTAAAACAAAGAAATCAGGAATGAAAAAAAAAGGAAAGAGTAAATTTTCTTTGTTAAAACACTTTCCTTCTCTTCTTAGTATGAAAGACGATGATGATGTTGTGGATCTGTATGTAAACCAACTACTACATTCAGCACTGCAAAATTCATTAGATGCATATTGTTATCCTTTAAAATCAAGATGTCTAGAAAAGTCTAGTAGATGTTATTGTTACACACCTAATACTGCTGTTGCTACAGTACAAGATAGATTTTATTGTATAAGTAATTGTGGTGAATCTATGTTGTGTGATATTGAACTCGGAAGTTTAAGTGATATGATTCCCTGGTCATTTATAAACATGATAATGATATATACATGTGTCATTTCAAAAATACAAAGAAACCTAGATCAAATGTGTGGAAAAAATAAAGTATTACGATATTATAATAATAGTGCTTATTGTATCCCATATGAATATATAAATATGGAGGAACAAGCTGGATGTGTAAATGAACACAGAAATGTAGTTCCCTGCAAGGGGTTTATACCACATTTCTTACATGGGGTTTCACAGGATTTTTTAAAACAGTTTAAATATACACAAGAACACTTATTAATTTATGTTATCAATCGTAGATGTAATGAAAATTATGTAGGGAGTGGACAAATATATGAAGGGTGCCAAAATTATACTGTTACTGGAAAAAGGTGTTTAGGTTGGAAAAGTGTTCCATTTATACATTTCCCTGATATAAACGTATCATATCATAATTACTGTCGAAATTATGAAAATAAAAAAACAATATATTGTATCATTAAAAAAAACGGAATACCTGTTAGAGAAGCTTGCCTTCCAAGAGATCATGTTTATCAGCATAATATATTTTATGAATATACACAGACATCACTAAACTTTGACTTGACTCTAACAAATGTATCTGATTTTAAAATTCGTTTTTTTATTGGAGAATGCGGGAAAAAAGAATTAGAACCGTATTTATATACCAATTTTTTTAAAAAGAAATATTACAAGTATCATTATATAAATGGAGAAATAGCGTTAAATATTTATTTTGAAGACATACATGTTGTTAAGCCGTTTGCTGTAGATAAATTGACTATATGTGCTTGTGAATTTTCCTACTATTCTAATACTCCTGTTCGTTGTGACACAAAAGATTTCAAAAAAAAAATAGGAGAAGTTTTATACACACCCTCAGTTAGTTTATTAAGACAAAATGAATATAAATTTAAAAGCGTTGAAGAATTCAATATCCGTCTTGGACCTTTTACAGACGGTATGAATATATATTTGTATAAAAGCGATTACACTAAGGATTGTGAACACCTCAAACATTTATATAAAATAAGTAATGATACATCAAGTAGATTAGTCGATTTAGAAAAAAACGACCGAATCGTAAAATTGTATCCTCTCCATCCTACAGGAAACATATACTATAACTTTACTAATTATTATGGGAATTTTTTAAATTTCACCAGTAGATTAATATTTTACACAGGTTCAGAAGCGCCTAAAGGTACAAATGTTCATAATATAAAAAACAGTTTAAGAACAGGTAACAATCTTATTTGTGTTCGACTATCTTCAAACTCTGATGATTATGTTTTCTATGCCAAAATAACTATAGAAGGTTATGACGTGTCTTCAGCGAAATATTTGTTGAATTACAATAGTATGATACATAAAAATATGGCTTATATAGATGGAGACATAAGTACGCTAGAAACAATTAATAGTTTTGGTTTTACAACAGATAATTGTAAAGCTGTAAAATCCTTTAATATAAATGAAAATCGTCTTTATGGTTATGAAGAAAAAAAAAAGAGAAACTGATAAAAGAAATTCAGGGAGTATTTAATTATTACATGTTTTTAAACAAATATGTTTATTATGATAGTTCGACTGACAAATCTACTCATTATATCACATATTCACCAATGATAGAAAAAAGACAACGATATGTACTTTTTAATAACATTCGACCAGATTTATATGAAAAAGATGAATTGAACTATGTATGCGCTTCTTCTTCGATGATCCCAGGTTCACTTGAAGCGATTGCTTTGATCAATTTTTCTGATTACCATTTTATACAAATAAGAGATTTTGCTGAATTTTTTGACATTTCAACCCCCCCATCGTTTATATATAATTATAATCTGAACTATTATGAATTTATGAGTGTACTGAATACATTTTATATTTCTACAGTAATCAAATCACAATTGCCCTCGGATAAGTCTATTCTTTCTGTTTGGACTCATGAAGAAAGTAATACGGTTAGTTTCTGGATCACTTCATTTGACCATCTGACTCCTTATTTTCTGATGAAAATACACTTAAATTCTCCGACATACACTTTTATTACCACCCAAAAGAAAGACAATAACAATTTTCATTTTTACTTATACGTATTTTCTGTTAGTATGAACATGGCATCAAAATACAATTTGTTCCAATTCAGTAATTTTACACATGTGAGAAGTTCACCGAATCTACATTTGGATGAGATAGTGTCAGTCGAAATGGTAACGACAAAATCGGAAATTTTTTTTGTTATTATGAATGCGAAAGGTAACATAATTGCCATGTTGGATAGTTTTCGTGTAATTCCTTTTACAGCCACTAATAGTATGAAACGTCCACAGGGGCGTGTTGTAAAAATGAACTGTTCCTTATATAAACCAATTTCTTGCTTTATTTTGTATACGTCCAACTATATTTTATGGATCAATATCACTGTTAACAGAACAAATAATTCTTTTCTCTCATTAAGTCAAGAACTATCAACGGCGAACTTATATAAAGTACTTAACAAATCGTTGTCAGTGAGTAAACATAAAGATATGCCTTATATAAAACAAAAACACAAAACTGCGAACTCTAGAGGCAGGTACAGTTTTTTAGAAAACACTGCACACAGTAATACCCCTTCCCTCATAACTTCAGCAACGGTTACCTACTTCAGTTTATATCAAGAAACCGATGTTGACATTCTGCCAGAAATCTTTACAGATATGATAACTGTAAGGAAAAACACTGAAGTTATTATTTACATAGCTGTAGAAAGATCAAACGTATACTACATTTATTCAACAGACGAGAGATCAGCACAGATTTTATTTTACAGAACGAAAGAGTTCGATATACTTTCGGGCCACTATATCAAATCCTTATTTGTTTATAGCTTTGATGACATCGCTTTTGTAGGTTCTATTATTCAAAGAGCAGAAAAAGAAGAAGGAAATATTCAAGCACAAGCAAGAGGAGACCGAAACAATAATTATAGTATATTCGCATTTGTTCATGAAAGTACCGTTTACACAGAAGTATTCTATAGAACGGAATCATTATATGTGCATAATAAATCACTGCAATTTAAACCTATAATAATAGGAGATAAAAGACAAATCAAAAGTTATCGTTTAGAAGTGCCTGATATATGGGCAGATGCGAACATTAGCATTGACGAACATGAGGGAATAATCTCGATGCAGTTAAATAAAATTAAATCAGTCACAATGTCCTTCACAATATATATACGCGGTATTTTTAAAAATCAAAATTATTCTATAACATTTAATGTTTATTGTGATAACGGCTATTATTTAAAAGGAGAAATTTGTATTCCTTGCCCCAGAGGATCTTACAACAATTTGCAGGGAATTGCAAATGATTCAAAACGTATACATGAATGTATTTCTTGTGGAGTACACGAAACTACATATAATGAAAAGTCAACAAAACCAGAAGATTGTTTATGCAAAAAAGGATTTGAGTATCTAGTGGATCCAAGCAATCCGTCGCAATATTCTTGTCATCCCTGTGACAGAGGGAAATTTAAAAGAACCGTTGCAAACGAATTATGTGAAGGAAATGGATGTCAGGATAATTCCAACACTCGTGTCTTAGGGGCTATTAGTGCAAGTGAAGCAAAATGTTATTGTTATAAAGGCTATTACCTTCATATAAACGAAATGGCTCTGGAAACATGTGTAAAATGTCCTCCTAACTTCTACTGTCCTGGAAAAACTGGAAATAAAATACCATGCCCTCTACACAACCATACTCGACCAGAAACACATAAAGCGGTTTCCCCTGATAAAATAACATCTAAAGGAAAAGTATCCACATTAGAACTCATGTCAAAAATGTTAACTTCATTCAAAGTAATACAACCCAATAGTCCAGTATTGACCTCTACGACACCAGTAACAGAAAACGATTCTATGGATGATTGTTTTTGTGCTCCAGGATACGAACCAGTTGATCCATTAAAAGTAGTAAAAAAAACTACCAGAGATTATTACGCATACACTTTATTTTATAAAGTTACAAATTTTACTCCGAGTACTAAATATTTAAAACATATATGTATGGAATGCAATCAAGGATATTATAAAAAAGATGTAGCTGAAAAACCTTGTAAAAAATGTCCGCTGTTTTATATAACAAAAGGTTATGGCTCTACAAATCCATTACAATGTGATTCCTGTTTAGAAGGATATTACTATAATTCAAATCAAAAATGCGCCGTATGTTTACCAAATCATTATTGTGTTGGCAGTATTCCTTCTAAATATATGCAGTATTTAGCTGGACAAGCTACTCCTTGTCCCCCCAATTCAGTAACGATAATACCATATGAAAAAAATGTCAATTTGAGCGCATGTCTATGTGTTAAAGGTTTTATCCATTCCACAAAAGGTTCTCATCACGGGTTTAATTATTGTAAGCCTGCCCCTGTGAACTTTTACAAAGATACCATTTCAAATGATCCAGCGTCTCCTTGCCCACGTAACAGTATAACTTTAAGAGCAGGAGCCACGTCCATTGATGAATGCATTTGTACCAATGGATATTATTTAGAGCCTACCACTAAAACATGTACACTTTGCCCTATTGGACATTACTGTCCTTCCAAATCTATACAGACAAAATGGAATCCACCGATAAAATGTCCTGAAAATTCGACTACCATAAATATGGGATGCTCTGAATTAAACGAATGTTTATGTAATTTGGGATATGAACCAAAGGTAGCGTTTAAAAATACATCGGCGGTAGAAACTGCTTCATCGTTTTATGATATTTCTTCATCTATGATAGGTATAGTTTCAGCAAACGAGAACACTTTAGAAAATATACCAAGCTCCTTTGATCATTCTATGGTATCATTTCTAGATGTGTTGGAGAATCATGTAGTAGAAAACGACACATTTTCGACAAGAGAAGAAGACAATTGGATAAATGATACAGATATGACAGATATAACAGATGGAACAGATGCAAAAGAGACCATGCAGAAAAAAAAAATCAAAATACTAAATACACTAACTTCTTTACAAATAGGGGCAAATAAAAACAAATATTCTGTACACATGAATAACAAAACAGAATGGAAGAAACCTATTACTACTAACAACAATAGCAATAGTAGTCAGAATATAGTTACAACTTTTATAGAGAAAAACTCAAAAAATGGAGACATGACTACTAAGATTGCGACCAATTTAACATGCGTCAGATGTGCTCCCTTTTATTACAAATCAACAATTTCAAATAGACAGTGTGAATTATGTCCTCCCAATTCATTAACTTACGTGGACACGAACAGTGTAGACATTTTTTTTTGTACTTGTAAAGCTGGATATTTTTTTCAAGATAAAATGTGTAAGCCCTGCTCCTTTAGTAATTTTTTTTGTCCAGGAGAAAAAATTCATGCCATTACCGAAAGCGTCTACCTGAACATTGTTGCAGAAATTAAACATTCCGGTCCTTATAAAGATGAGGCCACCAATGAAGCCATTCTCCATTCAATAATCAAAAAATACTACTCCGATTCTCAGAAACCAGCTGATTCACAAGCTTCCTCCTCTTCCGGAACCGGGAATAGTAGCAATGAAAACAACACAACAACGAAAGTTTCAATGCTGAAGATATCCAATCGTTATTTCACGGAAGATCTGACAAAAAAAAAATCGTATATGGATTTTTACAGCCGAAGCAAAAAAAGTGTACCGGACAATAGAAACCTGTTTTCTACAAATACCAATAATAGACCGTATGTAAAAACGGAGACAAAAGAAACCACCCCTGCAATGTACGAGGCCACAGAAAATTCGATGGACAAACCGAATTATCCGAATCAAAACAAAACAACACAATTTGTGGATGTGACTCTTATGGACACATCTAAAAGTAATGTAGATCTTAAAACGAATTATCAAGATACCGACATAGCAAACCAACTCATACATAGATATTTGTATAAAGATGGAAAAACAGCATATCTAAAATATCAGAAACTAGAAAAATGTCTCCCCAACACAGAAATCCCATTGGGATATGATTTGTCTTCTACAGTCAATGATTGTAAATGTGCCAAAGGGTATTATTTGCAACCCCAATATGAATCGCAAAACTCCGTAAAAACATGTTTACCTTGTCCTGAAGGAACATTTAAAAATTTTATTGGAGATGAGCGTACTTGTATTTTATGTCCTCCGAATGCTAGTAGTTTCCCAGCATCTATATATCCAGTTCAGTGCTTTTGCAAAGAAAAATATTATTACAGTAATGAAAACTGTTTGAACTGTCTAAATGGAGCAACGTGTAAAGGTGGGCTAAAAGAACATGTAAAAAAACAATTAAAATCAGATATTAAAAATATGGAAATTATACCAGATCATCACGTAAAACCAATTTCCAAGATGGGATATTATCTAGATGAAATTAATCTAAAATCAGTGGAAGTTAGTGAATGGGAATTTATAAAATGCCCAATAATGGGAGCCTGTCTTGCAGAAAATAAGTGTCACCACGCCATGTCGGGTTATTTATGCATAGAATGCAAAAAAGGATATACAAATAGTTTTCGAAAAACCTTATGTGTGAAATGTCCTAATGATTTAACAAATCTTATTTTAATAATTATTATGTATATTATATTCTGTATCTTTATCATCGTTATCTCTTATTTGAATATTTCTTCGGGGTTTTACAGAAAGTCTATACATTCTATTGTTATAAAAATTGCAGTGAATTATGTTTCTTGTATGGTAGTTATTTCGGCTATGCATGTATCTGATCTATGGGTTCCTATAACAATGAAAAATTTCTACAAAGTTATGAATAAATATATAAATGTAGATGAGAAGAAGAAGATTGTAAGTATTGAGTGCCTGTTAAGAAATTATTTTGATTTAAGTTATAGTGAATCCTTTTTTTATGCCAGTATAATTTTCTGTATACTTCCCATAGCTTTAACACTTACTCTTGGATTGATACTCTTCCTGATTCTAAAAGTGTACAAAATCATAAAAAAAAAAGATATCGCATGTAAAATGGATCTACTGAAAATTACAAAAACAGAAAACCTAACCTTTCTGTATAAATCTTTAAAAGAATCATATATGAAAGAACGTTTTTTTATGATTTTGCGATATGTAACATTAGATCATTATACCTTTACCGATAAACTGTTAGTTTTCTTTGAAGATATGATTCCTGTATGTGTGACCTTTTTATTTATTATCCATGCCAAAATATCATTGCGAATGTTTCAATTGTTTGACTGTACTTATGTGAAATACAATAAAACATCAGGAAAATATATATTAACAATGGCTAGTAGTATCCAGTGTACATTCACCGGAGAATATCTGAAGTATTTTACATTAGGAGTTATTGGTACTGTCTTGTGGTCTATAGGAATTCCTTTATTATCTTTCTTTGTTCTGTTTATTAATAAACGTAATTTATTTCAAGAAAACGTCAGAATTAAATATGGATTCTTACACAATGGATATAGACATAATAAATGGTATTGGGAAAGTATTGTTTTTATTAGAAAAATAAGTGTTCTTTTCAGTATGACCGTTATTATATTTCCTTCAGATAATTCCCATAAATCGCAATTATCTTTAATTACAGCAATTGCAATATTCTCTTTAGTTGTCCATTTTATTTTCCAACCGTTTGATCAAAGAAATTTCTTTACTCTTAATAAGTTGGAAAATTTCAGTCTCCTCATTTGGACTTTCAGTATTATTATCATATCAGTATTGTTAAATATCAATGCAAATGGAACGTTTAACGTTATTGTTCTCACTTTGTTAATCTGTGTACATATCTTCTTTATCATACGATTACTTCATTGCCTCTTTTATGAATGTGCCGAAAATGTAAGAAGAAAGAAAATGCTCTACCATATGCCCATCATAGGAACCTACACTAGACTTTTAGGAAACATCATAGAACGCAAAAAAAGGCAAGAACCTATTGTATATTATGATAAAAAAAAAAAACTTATATCTTTCATGCTACCAGAAAATGTGATTAAGAAAAAATCCAAACCCCACATTTTTACAACGGGTTTTAAAAACTGTATGAAAAAGGTGATGAATTTTCTTAAAATAAAAGAAAGAGCTACCCGAAAGTCGAAAAACACATATATGCCATTATTCAGTCAAGATGAACAGGGAACAAGAGGAGAAATAGGAGAAAACGGAGAAAAAGAAGAAAAGAAATTTTTGTTATACAATAATACCTCTAGTGGAAGGGTAAGTCAAAATCGTTTAGAAAAACAACAGGGAGATTATGATGATGATGATTATGATAATGATGAGTATGATAATGATAATGATGAAGAAGAAGAAAAGGAAATGCAGAACGAAAATGATAGTGATGATCTTATACATAGAGTAAAAAAAAAAAAATTACCTTATTATCCAAAAAAAAAATATTCCATTCTTTGATTATACGCCATGTGAAGAATCAGAAGATGACTCTTTATATAGAACATTATTAAATAATCAAAGAATTAATTTCTGCTCTTTTTTAAAAAATACGAATGTTTCGGTGTACGGAAATTTAAATCGAGAATGCAGAAATTTTGCTTTAGAAATCTATAAAGAAATATTTGACATATATTTATCCAACGTTAGTATATTTCATACTTCAGACATCATTTTTGAATTCATTTTTAAAATAGCCATAAATTTACAAAGCCGAATTGAAAATGAAGACGAAAAAGATAAAATACTAGAAGCTCTTAACAATGAAAAGAACTTTGAAGAAGTGCTTCATTGGTCTTTACTACAAATGGAAAAATTCCAACAACAACAAGAAACATTGGACCATGAAAATATACAACCTGATGAAAATATACAGACACAAGAAAATATACAAACAGAAGAAAAGAAAAATGATAAAGAAACACATCCGACGATATCACATGTAGCCATGGATGATCATACACAAGCTTTCAGTACTGTTTCTTTAAGGTCACATGAATTAAATCTCATAAATTTGAATGAAAAACCACACCTAGAAGAACAACATTCACAAGAAACACACAAAATGAATGTCGACATAAATAAAAAAGAAAAAAAATCGAAGAAACTAAAAATCAAAAGAGAAGAAAGGGAGCGCTTGTTTACTGTATTCAGTGATGATTTGTTAGATAAGAAAATAGCAATTTCCGAATTTTATTTTATTCTAATTGAATTAAAATCTAAATACACCAATCACCTAGCCTCTTACTTTTATAGTTTTATGCTGTATAAACGACTAGAGAAAAAAATTGAAAACAAAAGGTTAAAAGTATTGAACGAAAATCTAAAGAAATGTAGAATCTTAAAAAATAAAACAGGATCTGATAGTGAAGCAGTAGATAGACAAGAATTGGAAAAACAAATTGCCCAGTTACAGAAAGAACAAGAACACTTGTTACAGATTATTGAACGATTAAAAAATAAATATGTTTCTTTAAACGAAGAAGAAGAAAAAGCAGATTCACAAAGTTCTTCGAATGAAGACGAGTACACAAATGTGGATAATGATAGCGACTCAATCGATGAGGAAGGTGTATTTGACCGAAATATGATTAACACCGGATTTTTGTTAATGGGAAATGAACAAAATAAATAAAAAAACATTGAAAAACAATAGAAATCCGGTTTTACCTAATGAAAAACAATTCTTTGAAAGAAAAAAAAAAAAAAAACTTTTAAATAAGCAAGTGAATGAATGAATGTGTTTGCTTTACAATTATAAAAAATAAAATAAATTTTATTAATTAAAAACGTAAAAGGATCTATATATATATATATATTACTTGTACAGAATAAGTACACATATTTTTTTCTTTTAGTACTCTTTTTAGTATATTTTTCTACTATATATATATATATATATATAAAATATATATATACGAATAATATTCAACTTACATATTATTTAGTTTTTTCTTTCGATGCCATTAATTACCGCAACCATCAATGAAACAACTATTATAGTGTTTCTCATTTCTACATTTATTTTGTAATATATAAGAATGCATGCTATTTTTTCGCATGCCATATTTGATGTGTGTTGTTTAGTTAAGACACAGGAACTTGTTCTCTGCGAATATGTTCTGTGATTACTTTCTACCCTTATGATTTTTACAAAATAAAATTCATAAAAAGTAAACGTTGATGATTTCTTTTCTCTTCTCCCTTTATATATACATATATATGTACATATCCTATTATATGTAGATGTTTTTTTACCTTGTCTTATATTTGTTGTTTTTATACTTTTTATTTTCCTGTACAATTTCAACTCTTAATAAATGAAAGATTTTTATCTGATAAAAAATTATTCATCTAAAAAAAATTAATAAACTTATTTGAATCCGAAGTATTGACATATATATATATATATATTATTTTTTTTTTTTTAAACTGTAGATAAGATTTTTTTATTTCAGTTTGTTTTCTTTTTTTGAATCATTTCTACAGTGATAGTTACAGTAACATAAGTTTCATATAAAGAAAGACATAGATGTGAAAACAAGAATGACATGTCGTTATAGAATTTTTGTGTTAAATTCTTAGTTTTCGATCATATGTTTTTTTTTTTATAATTTTCGGTTGACCATATGATAAACCGATTTCTTTTTAACTGGTTTTAACCTGTCGCATGTGTAATAAAATCAGTTGGAAATTTTTTCGAATAGTTTGTTTGTAATGTACTGAAAACAGAAAAATTCAGATCCTTATAAAATCAACCGATGTTTCTCATTTTATGTTTTAAGTGTCAAGTACTTAACTAAATTGAACAGTTAACACATTATTCTAGAAACACGATCAATCTATTTCTAATTATTGACATTTTCCCATTTTTTGCAATCTGATTTGAAGAAATCATTTATGCACCACCTTAAGTTTTTGTTAGAAGCTTTCGATTGTATATATTCTCTTCTATTTTTTTTTTTTTTTTTTTTGTAAGATTTTTGTTTTTGTTACATACATATCTAGCCCGAACCGTAAAGCAATCAGCACATGGAAATATATACATATATATACAGACTGCAGAACAGAACAACGTAAATATAATATATAGCACATTTAAGATATATCAAATGAAACATAAGAGCTGAACCAAAGGGTTATACAAAAAAAAAAAAGAAAATAAAAGAATACGTTGTTTAGTGACACTCTTCTAATATTCGATCATTTCAAAATAGAGATTATGATTGTTTTCAGAACAAACTTTAATATATGCACCTTTGTTCAATGCAGTTTTTAGAAAGTAGTTTTAACGAATAAGAAAATAAAATAAAAAAGTATATTTGACGTAGAAATGTTTATAAAAAAAAATTGTTATGTCCACCTTAAGAACTAACGTAATAGACAATTGTCACAGTTTACATCTTTCCATTTTTTAATGAAATAATGAAAAAAAAAAATTTCACTGTCACTTTTAATACATTAAGTATAATAAATGTAAGAACTGTAAATCCAACAATTACATAAATAAAAAAAAAATTCTCTTCAAACATGTTAAGAACAAAGAAATTCAACTTTCGATCAGTTTTTCGTAAAATCGTGATAAAAAAAAAAATTGCATAATCTCTATTTTATGTAAGATTGTAAATTTATTCTTCTTTTTTATTTCAGTTTTTTTTTTTTTTTGTTTTCGTAGGCCTTTTCTTTTTTATTAATAATAACAATTTTGTTTGCTGCTTCAGGTAGATAAAGTTTTTTTAATAGAAAATTATGTAAAGGCATTTTCATAAAAATATGTATTTGTGTATTTATGCATTTATGTGTTTTTGTATTTGTGTATTTGTTACCGTACCTATATCGATATCAAACTGTTCTAATGAAGTACATGGTAGGTATTTGCTTTCGTATTTTTGAACTACTGAATCGTATACACATAAACATACTCTTATATCTATATAGATGACAGTTATCCATTCACACAGACTATAAGGGTATATAACACTTGCATTAAAAGATTTGATTCTCTGAAGAATTCAGGAGATTATAAAGGAACACAAAGTTATACTATACATGG
>LSRZ01000007.1:0-16471 GCA_001625125.1 Haemoproteus tartakovskyi | reverse complement strand
GTTATTGTGTATTGTGTATTATGTATTGTGTAGTTGTGTATTGTGTATTATATATATATATATATATATATATATATATACATACAACTTCTTTTTATTTATGTCTTTTTTTGTAGTATGTAAAGGATTAAGTACAAACATTTTTTTTTAATAATTTACATCCCTTAACTACCTTGTTCGATGGAAAGTTTGGGGCACGAATAAAAGTATATGGTAGGTAACAAATGTTGGGAGTAGAATGTTGACATCAATTCTGTTTATCAGAATGACAATTATATTTTTTATTGCTGAGTAATAATTTGTAGTTGACAGGAGAGAAAGTGAGTAGAAAAATGGAGTAGCAAAAAAGAGCAGAAAAAGAAAAAAACAATGTAGAGTCGAGATATAGAGTTGAGAAATAAAGTTGAGAAATGGAGTAGAAAAAGAAAAAAAAGATATAAAATCGCGAAATAGAATTTCGAAATAAAACAGAGAAAAAAACTAGTGGAAAAGAAAATAGTAGAAAGAAAAAAATAAGAATATTAAATGGGTGCTTAAATAATGTTTCTTTTATACAATTGTCTGAAGCAGAAAATGTGTATTGTACAATAATCTTGTTGTTATATATATATATATATATTTTTTTTTTCTTTTTTTTTTTTCGATTCCCCCTTTTTCTGTTGTTCTGTATACTTCATTGTTTTTCTTAGACAAAATCGTGAATAGAAAATATGACCGTCCCTACTCGTCTTTGCATAGAACTCTCAACAACCGTTGTGTACTTCTGGGAACAGGAAGTGTGGCAAGATGCGTAATTAGCCAAGGTTTGTATTTGTGCATATGTGTAGAGAAAACTGATATACTCCCTCATAATGAGTTCCCAACATGTTTAAATAATTGTGGATTCTTAGTAAATTGTCCTTCAGTAAATATACATAAAGATATCGTGTATGAAGATATAACTTCTGTTGTAAAAAGTTTGATACCCTTAAAATGTGTGTCATCACATTTACAGCTGTTGGCTAATTCAATGTGCAGTGGAGGATATTTATACAGAAAAATAAATAATCAAGAGCGATGTGTAGCATCTGAGAAACTGAACTTTTCTGAAAAAGAAAAAACATGTATAAATGATTGTAATGAACTTGTAGAATGTTATGGAAAACACCGTGATAATTATATAGATGACAGTTATCCATTCACACAGACTATAAGGGTATATAACACTTGCATTAAAAGATTTGATTCTCTGAAGAATTCAGGAGATTATAAAGGAACACAAAGTTATACTATACATGGTGCACCATGTTTGTATTGGTCATTGTTTCCAAAATATAAGAATTTGAAAAATGATGCAAATTATTGCAGAGATCCTTCTAATGAAAAACAAAAACTGTGGTGTTTTACTAATGTTTCAAAAGAGTTTGATTATTGTAAACCATATCCATGGATCAAAATGAGAGCGATAAAAAAAGATGCTTTAAAATTTATCTATATAGATACTGTATATAAAGAAATTGCTTTTTTTGTTTTCATTAAAAGGCAAGAACAATGTGGTACGTCTTCGCTAGATAATCTTGCAACATCCATCTATTGGAAAAGTACTACTCCAGATAATCACAAACATCGTATTATTCAAAAGGGGAGAACGAACGAACATATATTTATAAAATATTATAATCTCTCTTTTACCCAATTTTCCGATATAGATATAAGAGTATGTTTATGTGTATACGATTCAGTAGTTCAAAAATACGAAAGCAAATACCTACCATGTACTTCATTAGAACAGTTTGATATCGATATAGGTACGGTAACAAATCAAACAATAGAAAGTGAGTTTGACGAAATTTTTCGTGGAGTAACGAATGAACCAGCAACGATCGATTTATCAGCTCATAAAAATATTGATGAAATATATCTAATAAAAAATAATCCTGTATATGACTGTGATCAACTATTATTAAAAAAAAAAGAATTCACAGAAAAAGAAAAAAACATGCTTGGTATAATGCATTTTAAAGTTTCCGAAACCACAACGAAGGCTTTTAATATCACATCGTGTGGATATTATATTGCTTGTTATAAAATGAAAAACGAAGATGATTCTGTCGGTATTTTAGGATCTATTAAGATGACCGGTTATGACACATATACAAAATTTAATATTTATGTAAGTATGAAATCAGGAGTTTTTAATGTACTTAATCATTCCTTATTTATATCTTCCTATGACCCACCTGACGAAATACATATTGTTTATATTTACTTAACAGATGTGTTAGTGCACAATTGTCCAGTTACAGAATCGGTGGCAGATACCATAAAAATAACCCCTATACTTCATGATTCCAATAACATAACGAAATACATAGTAACGGATTTTGATATCAACAAAAATGTTACAGTAACCGATAATAAATTTTGGGTGATATGTGGAAGCTCTAATTCTAATTCGGCCTCATATCTATTAGGATATGGTACCGTACACAATTTACTAGTTCATAATTTTTACGAAATGACGACAGAAGAAATGTATCCTGGAGAACCCAATTTTATTTATATAAAATCTCTATTAAAAGCAAATAATCCTGACTATTTTTTACTCATGTCCTTAAAAAATTATTTAACTCATAATAACAAAAAAGGAATAGCAGATTTAATCACATTTTCTTTTCCTAAAAGTTTAATCATTTTTGTTCATACAAAAGCAAACCTATTAACGGTGTGGATAAATAGTCCATCGAATCTTACTCCAATATATATTTTGAGTTTAAATGTCAATAGTCCCGCATCCGTATTTCTCCGACTTGTCAAGCAAGATGTGTTTTTGTATTCATTAAATACAGGAAACAATAAAATAGAAAAATCCGTTGTCAATTTAGAAGATACGGGACGCATAACCTTATTAAAGCAAAATAATGATAACACAACGCAAATGTTATTATCTATGTGTTCTATACAAAATTCAAATGATGAATTGTTCATTTTTGCAACCGATTCTGATAATAATATACATTATTTTGACGAAAACTTAAATCTGCTAGGAACAATTACAAATCAAAATTTTCCAAAAGCCATTACCATAGAAGTTCCCATTGAAATCAAATGTGTTAATTCGAATAAAGATTTTAATATCTTTTATTGTTTTATAATTAATAATGATACAGGTGCTCTAATACAGTTTAATTTTGATTGCACAAAAAAAAGTGTCACAGGAGTGTATAATTTAAATCAAATTTATTCTGGTTTAAGTGAAATAATTAAGTTCCCGAAAAAATTTGTAGTAAAAGAAATAGCAAATCTACTCTTTTTTTACATACTTCATCGAGATTATAAACAAATTACATTTTTAATAATGAAAAATTATATTGTTGATAATCCCTCTATAGAGTATTACAATGTTAATTTGCCCATATTTGATCATTCAGTCATTAAAAATATTGCCTTGGTCTTGTATGACACATATGCCACGGAGAATCTAGAAAGCATATATCTACTTGCCATTAAGAAAGATTTCGAAGGAGATTGGTTTATATTGGTTAATTCGACAGAAAACGTACACATTTCCAATTTTAAATATTTTCCGTTAGAATGGTATCTTTTTGGAGATACAGTAATATTACATCCGACTTTTGAAAAAAGTAGTTTTCAAACTTCTTCCGTATTATTCGAAATTGATCAGACCGATCTGATCAATTATAACATAGTCAAACAGATTGCATCGGTTGATCACAATGGAATTGTGTATCTAAATCTAAAAAAAATCCCACAAAAATATATTAAAATAACTATTAACGCCATAGGTGGGTTCAACAAAAAATCCAGTGTAATAGAATTCGGCATTGCTTGTAGAGATGGATTCTACTTTTATCAAAAGTCGTGTCATGAGTGTCCTATAGGTACTTACAATTCATTTGAACTTCTAAAAACAAACACGGCATATTGGTCTTCTTGTAAACGTTGCCCTCTTAATTCTACTACTTTGGTAGAAGGAGCGACCACGGAAGATCGTTGTGTATGTAATGCAGGTTACTATCCCCAGGTTGTCAAACAAACAAAAGTGATCACATCGAAGGAAGAAACATTTATCAAAACGAAAAACCCAGACAAAACTATCAATCTTATCACGTGCATGCCTTGTCCAGCAGGTACGAGCAAAAACAGAGATATTACTATTGTGAGAGATATTACTATTGTAAGAGATATTACTATTGTGTGAGATATTACTATTGTGAGAGATATTACTAGTGTGTGAGATATTACTATTGTGTGAGATATTACTTTTGTTTGAAATATTACTATTGTGAAAGATATTACTACTGTGTGAGTGTAAGTGTGAGAGAAAGAAAAAAAAAAAAAATGATAAGACAGAGTGAGGAAAAGTGTGACCTATGGAACCAAAAAAAAACTTTGATTTGTTTTTTTACATATATTCCTTTTTTAGGCACTTGGAAAAACACGATATCTATGCAGGGTTGTGTAGGACAACAGTGTTACGAAAATTCTTTCAGTTTAGTAGAAGGAAGTAGTACTGAAGAACAAAGAAAGTGTCAGTGTTATCCGGGCTATTATTACTCGAAAGATGAAAAAGGTTATAAAAGTTGCGCAATATGTAAAGAAGGTTTTATTTGTTTCGGTGGTTATCATGCAAAGATGACTTCTTGCCCTACATTCACCAGTGGAGTTTCAAAATCTGTAACGAACGTCGGAGGATGTACGTGTGACGTTGGATATGAACCAGTAAATGCAGCGAATCTCTCCGTAGAGGGTAGTATGGAACATATTTTAAAAACTTTAATCAATAACGAAAATAAGGCTTGGATACACTCATTAACACAAACTCATTATTGTAAGCCTTGCTCAAATAATTATTATAAAGACACTATTAGTAATTCCAACTGTACACAGTGTCCGGAACATACAATATCCATGGTTAATTATAGTACAAGTTTAAGATCTTGCGATAAATGCCCACCGGGATATTATGAAACAGATAATCAAAGAAAACTTTGTGAAGAATGTCCTCCTAATCATTTCTGCCCCGGTTCTATATTACATCAACATCCATTTTTTAAAAATGAAGGAGGTAAAATAAAATGCCCGAAACATTCTATTACTTTAAAGCCATATAATAAAAATATAAGTATGGAACATTGTTTATGTTTGCCTGGATTTGAATACAAATATGATAAAAGTTCAGAAAAATCGTATTGTAGAATTGTAAAAAAAAATTTCTATAAACCATTCGTCGGAAATACACAAGCCGAACCATGTCCTTTTAATAGTGCCACTACTGCAATGGGTACAACATCCATTGATGGATGCTTCTGTAACCCCGGATTTTATTTTGATAAACAAAAGATGAAGTGTGTTGAGTGTCTAATTGGTCATTATTGTTTTGGTGGAAGAAACGAAAAAATGGAACATATGAAACCTTTAAAATGTCCAAATGAAAACAGTACGTCTTTGTTTGCCGGGTCGAAAACGAAAAACGAATGTGTATGTAAAAAGGGATATACCTTATCCGTAACTGCAAATTCTTCGACTTGTATCCCTTGTCCGGAAAATCATTATAAAGATGAAGTATCAAACAACTCGTGCACTCCTTGTGATGAATTTTGTTCTACGATGGGTGTGACCGGAGCTACAAGAAAAGAAGAATGTTTATGTGCACCTGGATATTATTTTAACGGTTCTTGTGTTATATGTACATTTCCTGACAAATACTGTTTAGGAGGACAAATGAAAGTAATACAGGGAAAAGAAATTGTTTACATACCACAACCTCCTTCTAAATGCCCTCAACACTCTAGAATAATTCCAGGAGTAGATCTTGCTTCTCAATTAAGTGATTGTAAATGCGACAAAGGATTTCGATTAAGTTATGAGTCTGGAAAAAAATCCATCAAAAAAGACGTTATGAAAATGTTTATAGATATAGCAAAACATGCTGATAAAACCACAGGATCCTTATTAAATACGAAATCTAGAGAAAATGAAGAGAAGGGAAAAAACGGACATCATATAAAAAACGCATATAATCCTATAATTCATAACCAAATTGGAAAAACAATGAATATGCTTCAAATGAGAAATGCGTATAGAAAAAGAGATTTTCGTAAATATGGAGAAAAAGGGAAACATTTTCAAAAAACGAGGAATCAACAGACACACAAACAAGCCGAACCTATGGGAATTTATATTCAAAAAGAACTAGAAAATTATGAAATGAATAAAGACCAAATATATCCGGATACCTTTATGAGTTTTATACAATATGTCTTAAATGAAGAAAACCTTCTACATTTTGTTTCATACATATCAGAAGAAGACAATTTAAAACGCTTTACGAATTATATTGTGGAGAATAAGCATTTTCCCTTTTTCATTAAATATGTCGCGGATGAAATCAACATAGACAAACATTATGATAAAGAGAAAGCAAAACCCTTCAGTCGATTTTCCAAACTGAAAAGTGGTCTTAACAAAAACGATCAAAGGCAATACAAAGCCTCCGGAAGCTTTATTAACATCGATACTTGTTATAATTTGAAGGAACATATGTATACATTTTTAGAATTACGCATGAACAACGCACAAGTACAGTACCACAAGTGCTTGAAAAAAAAAAAGAATAGGGAGTTATATGGTCAGTTAAGAAAGAACTACATGAGTTTCTTATCTCAGATGGAAGATAGGAGAAAGGAAATGGATCAACAAATGCAAAAAGAAAAAGAAGAAGCTACGAATGCAGATAATCCGGTTTCCAGTGAAAATTTAAATTATGTGAACCATCCCCATATGAACAATCGTAAAAAAAAGAAAAGGAAGCATTGGATCAATCAAAATCCCGCTATGGGATCACCAGAGTATCAGGGACTTCAGGAAAAGCAAACACCACAACTTCCTTCCTCAGGGGTGGTTCAACCAGCGATAAATACTTCTGAATCTATTGATAAAGAAAAAAAAGATAAGACGGAATCCAAAAAATGTGAACGATGTGAAGCAGGCACTTTTAAAAGTTCGGTTGGGGATGATTACTGGTGTACCCACTGTGGTACAAACTTCACCAGTTTTCCAGGATCGCAATTACAAATCCAATGCTTTTGTATTGAAGGTTTTTATTACGTTTCTGGTACGTGTCTCCCATGCCCAGAAGGAGCAAAATGCTTAGGTGGATTTAAACCAGAGGCAAAAGAGAATTTACAAAACAATTTAGCATTCTATGATATTTCTTATAAAGATCATTTAGAACCATTTCAAATAGACGGGTACTTTTTAGATAAATTAAAACCAAATTTAAAAAAAGAATCCGATTGGAAATTTATTAAATGTCCTACTAAACAGGCTTGTCTGGAAAAGTCTCTTTGCGCTGAAACTATGTCAGGTTTTCTTTGCGGAGAATGCAAAAGTAAGTACACAAATAATTTTACAAAAAAAAAAATGTGTACTGCTTGTCCAGGAATTGTAACCAATATAATCTTCCACATATTTTTATATATTATATTATTGGCCATTAGCATTATTATGGCATATATTAACGTTGCATCTGGTGTAAACAATAAAACTGTTCACAGTATTCTCATTCGAATCTTTATTAACTATATTGCCTGTATGCTAATTTTAAATGTTATTCAAATCGAAGATTTAAACCTGCCCAACTGGTTATCAGAAGGTACCACACTTTACAGTAATTTTCTCACTAATAATCGTGGAACCGTATTTTTTTCAATGGATTGTATTATTAAGTATTACTTTAATTTATCGTATGCTGATTCTTTTTTTTATACCATGGTAGTTCATGCTATGCTTCCCGTCATTCTGCCAGTTGTAGCAACCATCGGTATGTATATTATTTTCCGAGTAGTTCAATGGAAAAAAAAACCAATGATCGAAACGAAATTAGCACTCTTGAAAGAAGCACAGTATCAAAATGAAATCTATTTATATGAAGAGTTAATTTATAAATATCAAAATGAAAGAATTCTACTCTTGTTTCGATATCTCCCATTACCAGGAACGTATAAATTAAACAAGTTGAAAATGTTTTTAGAAGATATGACACCTATATATGTCACTATTTTATTTTTTACATATACTAGGACTACTTCTCAGGTTCTGAAATTGCTAGATTGTTCGTATATTGAATATACAAATAACTATAGAAAGTATTATCTTACCTATGCCCCTTCTGTTCAGTGTAATTTTGGAACAGACCATTTAAAATTTTTCGTATTTGGATGTGTTATGCTAATTCTGTGGGGATTGGGAATTCCCTTTTTTTCCTTTTTTGTTATATTCAAAAATAGACATAAATTACATGAAGAAAATGTTCGTTTTAAATATGGATTTTTAACCAGTGGATACAAATCCTCATACTGGTACTGGGAATCATTGGTTTATATTCGTAAAATTTTTGTTCTTCTAATAACGAGTATTATTATTTCTCCTTCTAATTATATTAGTGGTTCCCGAATTTGGCTAAGTACAACGGTGGCTGTTACTTTTTTAATTTCCCAATTTCTATACCAACCTTTTGACGAAAGAGATTATTTTACACTAAACACATTGGAGAACCATAGTATGTTTGTCTGGACCTTTACCTTATTAACGATTCTTGGAATATTAAGAACATCTTTTAATGGAACTATTAATTTAATTATTATTTCATTTCTAATTCTAATCAATCTTCTCTTTATCATCGAAATCATCTGGTGCCTCACACTTGCATATATCGATCACGTACGAAATAAAAAAAATCTCTTTGAAATTAAATTTATTGGAAAGTTTTTCCGAGTGTTGGCTCGATTTTCTGATACCAGAAAAATGAAGGAACCTTACATCATAATTAATAGTAATAATGATATATGTTTAGTTGCTAAAGGAAGAAAGAAGAAAATGTTCTTCTCCTCTAATAAAACAAGTGCCACATCTACTGCTGATAATGTCAAGGATGCTAATGGGGCTACGGACGAAGTCATTATTAATGTTATAAATGATATTTCGAAAAATGAACTAAGTAAAAGTGAGCATTTCAGTAAAAAGGAAAAAATCTATTTCTTGTTTTTAATGACAGAGTGTGTTTCTTTCGCACTCAACCATTTACAGTTCTCCGTTCTGCCTACGAATTTCTTTAATTTTGTAATTCGTTTCTGTATCATTTTACAAAATATAGAAAAAGAATTGAATAAAAGACAAGAAGAAATTGAACTCATTAGTGAAGGAAATATGGAACAGCTTATAAATTGGGCAGCCAAAGAAAGAGTCCGACGACTCAAAAAAAAACATGCTATAAAAGAAATACAAAGTTTTCACAGTTATATAGATCCTCAAAAAAATATGAAAAAAATGTTTAAAAAAGATGATTATAAATATATGATAGGAGCTATGGAAAAGGATATAAGAAACAAAAATAATTCAGAAAAAAAAACATTAAGTCCTACAAAAAATGATGTACACACTACAGAAAAAGACATCAACAAAAAAAGAAATGATACCAACACCCCAAATGATGGCGAAGATATTATGGAAGACTTTGTTGATGAAGAAAACATGAAAGGTGATAAATTTTATTATGAACTAAACTATATCAATGAAAATTTAACTTATTCCATGCTTCTATTTGATGAAGAAAAAATTGCAAAAGGAATAAGTCTATCAGATTTTAATTTAGCTCTAATTAAAATGCAAGTATTAGACCCAGATGTAGTCATGGAATATTATATACATTATGCGTATGCCACCCATTTAGCAAAACATGAAAAACAAAATTCCGTTAACAGAAAAATAGAGAAAATTGATTTTATGACAAAAACTCTACACAATAAAAAAATAGTGGAAGGAACTCCTGGGTACGAATTTATAAAAAGACACAATGTAGATCTAAGCTTAGATGATTTTAAATCAAGAAAAGAACGATTGCAACAATTAAAAATTACTATCGAACAATTACAAAACGAATTAGCCAAATTAAAAGAAAAATCTGGCAATTTAGAAAAAATGTCACTAATGCAAGAACAGGAGACACCTTCTGAAACGGATAGTGAAGATGAATTTCTCCGCCATATGAATGACATGGGATTCGAAATCAGCAATAAAGAAAAACAAGAAGAACAAAAGGATGAAAATGAAAAAAAACAAAAATCAGAACAAATACATGAAACACGTGTACAAAAATGAAAATATAATAACACCAAAAAAAAAAAAAAAAACAATATATAAATTTAAATAAACACACAAATACATACATATATATATAAGAAAAAAAAATAAATAAATGAATAAAATAATGAAATACTACTCAATAGTATATAACTATTGTTGTTTCACCACTTCACACCAAAAAATAAATGATTGTTAATATGTAAAATAAAAAGAAAAAAAGATATATAATATATATATATATATTATTTTTTTTTTTCTTCTCTTACTAGTTTCTCTTTTTTTCTACATATTAAATTCTTCTATTTAAACATATTAACCTAATTTATAAATTCATGTATAACGTTTGTTAAATATATCTGTTACTTTTAATTTATTGCGTATATTTTCTTAATCCATGTTTCTTTTGTTTTTTTTTTTTTGCTTCTATTGTTTCTCATTTATCGTTTATGATTTATCGTTTATGGTTTGTCGTTTATCTTTTATCGTTTATCTTTTATCGTTTATCGTTTATCGTTTATCGTTTCTTGTACTTTTTTTTTTTTTTTTTAGTATAAATCATTAAATTATGATATCTTCATCTTTTCTTTTCTCCGTCACATTTGGAAAACGTATTTTCCAAAAAAAAGGATGTTTTTTAATTACATCGAAATCGGAGTCAAGACAAAGATCTGTGTTTTCTATACGAAACCTTGGTAATTCTATAATAGAATTATCATCAAATACTTCATAACATTTTTGAATAAATGAATGAAGAATTTTTAAAGTAATAATAGTATCTTTGTTTTCCAATTGTTTCATAAATTTCTTCATATTTTCTTTAATTTCTTTTAATAAATTTCTTAAATAAATAGATACATCAACGTCTTTAATAGAATCTTTAAAAATTGGAAACATCTCTTTATTTTTAGCTTCTGAAATATTACAACTATCATCAATACTATTATCGTTTTTTAATTTATTTACTACTTCTTTTGTCAATTTATATCTCTCTTCAATATTTATAAAATTTTTTATTTTTGTTTTATTATTCGGATCTGCAAAAAAATCGGATGCATTGGAATTGTCAATTTGTAACGTTTTGCAAATAAGAGCATGTTGAAGTACTTTTTTATTCTCAATGTATATAGAGAAATCAAATTTACAAAAATCTCTAAAGACATTTTTCCATTTTCCATATTTAAAATTAAAAATAGTTTCTTCAAAAGTATCTAGGTTTTTATTTGTGTATGTTATATATATAAAATAAATGAGTAAAAAATCACAACAGTGTGATAAAATAGTATAAAAAAAAGCATACATATTATATCTTGTTTTCTGTTTCTTTTGTAATGTACACTCTTCTTTCAAACTAATATTTTCTGTTTCTACTGTTTTTAATAAACGATTTGCCATTTCTTTAAAACATACAGATAATACATAATAGGTTTGTGCACATTCTCGTGTAGTTGGTAAACTTATACATAAACTTAAACATATTACATTTATTTGAAAATTTTGTAATATGCAACTAAAATAATTTTCTATAACTTCTATTTCCTTTTTTAAATTGTAGACTCGTAAAAATGCAACTAATCCTTTCATTATATAATATAAAGTTCGAATTTCTATCTCCGAAGATTTCACTAACACATGTTCTCTTGCAGCAGGTAAAAAACAAATGTACAATGTCCTCGATAAGGTAAAACAGAGCAGTTGAAAAAACATGTCAAACAATTTACATAATACTACAAATTTCATTCGATTTTTCATTATTATCCGATCTGTTTTTCTTGTTTTTTTCTTTTTCTCTCCTTCTTCATATTTCTTTATATCTTTTTCTTTTTTTACATCTTTCTCTTTCTCTCCTTCTTCATCTTTCTTTACATTTTTCTGTTTCTCTCCTTCTTCATCTTTCTTTATATCTTTCTCTTTCTTTATATCTTGCTCTTTCTTTACATCTTTTTCTTTCTTTACATCTTTTTCTTTCTTTACATCTTTATCTTTCTGTTTCTGTTCTTGTTCATGTTCCTGTTCATGTTCCTGTTTCTTTACATCTTTCAAAATTCTTTGTTCTTTTTCTATAATTTTGTTTGCTTTCTTTTCTTGTGCAATTTCATTTATTTTTTTTTCTTTTTTTTTATTTTAACATTAGAAAAATCAAATTCTTCTAAAAATTGAGACAGATATAAAAACGTGTGTACTTCAGGTTTTTTTTCTGTTTCATCATGTTGTATATTAGGAATGACACCTGGAAACTGGGCACTTACTCTTTGTCGAAATAGATCCATACTTATTTTATATTTTTTCTTATTTTTCTTATTTTTCCTTTCTACCTTTAAAGAAACATCTTTCTTCCAATGATTGGTTTCTAAATTTGTTGTACTCATTTCATTTGAACTAATGGAATTCATGAATTCCTTTTCCTCTTTCTCTTCTTCTTTCTCTTCTTCTTTCTCTTCTTCTTTTTCTTCTTCTTTCTCTTCTTCTTTCTCTTCTTCTTTTTCTTCTTCTTTTTCTTCTTCTTTCTCTTCTTTTTCCTCTTCCTCCTCCTCTTCTTCCTCCTCCTGTTCTTCTTCCTCCTCCTGTTCTTCTTCCTCTTCTATAATATCATTTTCTCTCGCATTAATCAATTTAAAATAATAAGTATCAATTTCATGAAATGGTCTATTTAACACTTTTCCAAAAGGATATTCAGGAATGTCTAAATTTATTTGACATTTCTGTTCAATGTTAAAAAAACAAGTTTCTGGCATATATATAAAATTTGTAAGTAGTAATAACAAATCTGGTGAAAATCCCCATGATATTAAATCATAATAAACATTATGTTTAACATACATTTCGGTTGCATCATCTTTAAACAGATCAATATATTCACACCATTCTTCATAAAATAAAAAAAAAAAAAAATTCACATAAATATCATTTTTTAAATTTTCATATAATTGTTTTTTTTTTACATCGTTCTTTCCTTTTTCTTTTCCACTAACCATATAATCTTGATTATAAACAGAATAAATCATATCACAAAATAACAAAATTTGATAATCCGATTTACACTGTTCGTCATTTTTATCTGATTGAGATTCAAATGAAAAAGAATTATTTTCTTTTTTTTGAAAGGAGATACAACTCTTACATTATTATTATTATTATTATTATTATTATTATTATTATTATTATTATTATTATTATTATTTTTATTATTATTTTTATTATTATTAATGATAGAATGGTCATCACATGTTTCTTTTTCTTTTGTTTCTTTCTGTAGTTTCCATTCCTCTTCCCAATTCCTTTTCCCTTTTCCATCTTGTTCTTTAATGAAACTACTTTTGTTCATAAGTATTTTGTAATTTTTTTCAAAATCAACACATTCTTTAATATGTGTCTTTTCTTTTTTCTCAAACATTTCTTTCCATTCTTTTGATAGTCTTTGCATATATAACTGAGCAATACACTGAAACAATAAACTGTTACTATATGAATGACATGTATGATGAAAAGCCATGTTTGTTATTTCTACATAAGACGATTGAAAAGGAATGACTGTATAATGAGAATCTACAAAATATATATCTTTTAATATATTTTTATAAGTAGTATATGATTCATTTACACTTATATTTGGTACATATTTTGATGGTCGTTCTACATGATGCATAAGCAAATATATACTGAAATATTTCTCTGCTATTTTTTTTTCACTTTCTTTTCTTTTTTCAACTTCTTTTTCACCATTTTCTTTACTTTCATATAATGTCTCTTCAATACTTTCTATGCATTTTATCGCTTCGTCACATTCATTTTGTATACTGATTTCTTCCCATATATTTCCCAGTTTGTCATTTGTGTCATTCTTTTTTGTTGTTTCTCCACTTTTTTCTGAAAGGTATTTAATCTGGAATAATATAGAGACAAAGCAAGTAATAAATTTCAATCTTTTTAAAATTTCCCAAAAGTCATTATTTGTTTTTTCTGTTTCCTTTTTTTTTGTTTCCTTTTTTTCTGTTTCATTTTTCTCTTTTTCAGTTTTCTTTTTTTCAAATCTCTGAATAAACTGTAAAATACATTTTCTTAAAATATTCCAATTTTTTAAAATACAAAAAATCTGGTCTCTACATGTTTCTACTAAAGATCCCTTAAATGTCGTACTTTCATTTATATAATCGTCTTTATGTACTAAAAAATTTCTGCAAATAAAATAATCTATTAAAACAAAGCTCGAAGCATAAAATATTAAAAAAATTTCATAAAACACAAACAAATCTTTCTTTATATAATCTTCTTCTTCTTCTTTTTCTTTTTCTTTTTCTTTTTCATCTCTCTTCTTTTTTTATTTTTTTATTTTTTTATTTTTCTGTTTTCTTTTTTTCAACTCATTAATAATGTTTTCATAATCTCCACAAAATAGTACATATTCTAAATTGTTATTCAAAAAACAATCTAATCCATTTAAGGTACTATCATTATCATTATCATTATTATTATCATCATAAGAACATAATATATTCAAAAACTTTCGAAAACAAGTTTCTATATAAAATTTGTCATTGCAAGGAATGATTTTAGAATGATGTAAAAAGTAGGAACTATATAAAGTTATATATGGATGACTTCCATCTAATATAGCCAGAATATGAATTAAATGAAGATCTATTAAAATAGGATATTCTGACAGTTCTATATTTTTATGTATATAATTCTTATCTTCACATTCTTTTATACTTATTCTATTTTCAGGATGAATACCAAAATCTAACAACGGATCTCCAATTTCCATACAACATGCATATCTTGAAGGTCGAAAATTTTTCTGATGTATACTTGTTCCTTCATCTTCAAGTGCTGAAAAAAGAAAAGAAAAAGAAAAAGTAAAAAAAAAAAAAAAAAAATAAAAAATAAAATTCTTGTTATGTATAGAATATGCAATTAAAATATATTAGTAAAATAAAATACGTTCATTATTTAGTATAGAAAATTTATAGTACATTACATAATATGTACAATACATAATATATATAGTATATTGTATATCTATTTATTTCTTCATCTATTTTTTTATTAAAAATGTAAACCTTTTGAGCAGACTTTTAGGAATTTCGTAATGTTTATATATGTATCCTTCTTATCCATATTATAAATTTATCAAAGGTAGGTAAAGAAAGACACAATATAAAACAGTCCTTAATAACGAACGTTTCGTTTTCTTGTTTTTCAAAAGTATAATGAAAACTGAAATTATTCAGAACTGAAATTATTAAGAACTAAAATTATTCAGAACTTAAATTATTCAGAACTAAAACTATTCAGAACTCATATTATTTAAAAACAAAATTATACAAAATCCAAATTATTCGAAAATGAAATAAGAAAAAATAAATAAAAAATCCTAATTATACTATACCTTTAACTTCAAACACAACTATAAGAAGAAAAATAAAAAAAAAGAAAGAAAGACAACTTAAATAAAAACTTAAAAATAATCAAAGAAGGAAAGGAATTATATATGGAATATTATCGATTTATATTAACAAATAAAATAGTTATTTCGATTTCTGTAATACGTTACTTTTTTTTTTTTATCTGTTTCTGAAAAAAGAAAAAAAAAAAAATCTTCAATTAATTATATGTGTATGTAGTATATATTTGGTTTCATTTTAAATTATATTACTTTTATTTCATTTTATTTCAGATTTCTTTTTTCTTTTATATTTTGTTAAAAAACATAATATTTTTTTAAGTAAAAATATCCAATGTTTATATCAATTTATGAATTGGAGACAGACGTTGCTTTTTTAAAAAAAAATAAAAACTGATTACGTCAAAATAAAAAAAAAACAATAATAAAAAAACAAAGTAAAAATTAAAGATTCTTACAACCTTATATATTTTTGAAATCGAACATTTCTAAATAATAATAAAAATAAGAAAAACCTCTTTTTTGTTTACTGCTCCTTTTTTTGTAACTTAGTTAATAGAAAAGAAAATACTTCAATAGAAAACACATTTTTATATTATTATTATTATTATTATTATTATTATTATTAATAATAATAATAATTAAAAAAAAAAAAGGAAAAGAAATTAAATATATAAATAAATAATAAGAAAAAAGAAAACGAATATATAAAAAACCCTTAGTTACTTCAAATACATATATCATATTTTATGAAACTGTTTTGACAAAAGAAAGTTCATCACAAACAATTGTCGAATGGAAATTCCAAAATAAAATTTTTAGTTCTTTCTTTTTCGTCATATATATTATATATATAATATTATTCTTTAAATATGAACGTAAGTATAGCTGTTACCGAAAAAGAAAAAAACTATTTTCTTAACA